>LUCH01003203.1:54250-78222 GCA_013368495.1 Paragonimus heterotremus | reverse complement strand
GGTACCTTTTCTAACCCCCCCTCTTCCTGATACGGAAGACAGCAGTGCCGCAACTATAAAAATAGTTTTGCTGTATTGTCATGGAGTCGTGACTCACTACCTAAGCAATCCTATGTGGTCAGTAGTGCGACATACAATCCTATGAGTGTGACTATTTTCCGTCTGACTGCTCCCCTTTGGCTTGTCTGACAAGGTTGCCCCTGGAAGGACCGGAGTCTTAGTCAGCATAGCTCGCCGGATCAAAGCAGTACACAAGCCCGACCACCTCGCCAAGGTAGAAGTAGAGGTCATGGAGACTGACCACAAACAGTTGCAATGGGATAAGTCAACAAAGGACTCCCCCCCAGAAAAGCCGACTGGTTGGGCGCTACGACTGCAGAAGTATTTTAGTGCGGACGTGCACAAACTTAACGTCTCCCAATTATGCGCAACAAATGCCAGACGCAAAGTAAAAATACGGATAACTCAGAGAGACCGCACTACACGACAACTGTAGTAGGTCTCGTCCAGTGCTAAATGACACTGATAGGCGAAAAAAGCTAAGGATTTTCATGATCCGACAGTTGAGCGCGCAAGCAAGCCGGAGGTGTATGTGGTGCCGTTTATTGTCACTATTCCTAGGTTTATCCGCGTTCGCGTTTCACACGCTTTTACCTTCTTACGCATATTTTTATGCTGCAGCTACTTGTACATAGAGTTACTGAAGGCACTGCAATTCCTCATTTCCAATGGTCACCATATTAATGTCACTGCTTTGTAATCGTCGCTCATCCGGTTGTCTTAACTGTCAACCACGCGCCTTGTGATGAGTATTCATTTAACCTGTTCCTGTCACCATGCACACAGTTTCAGCGTCAATAAGCACATTTCGCCCATCACGCCTAAGTATTTATGTGGGTTTTCGGTAGATTTCACTTGCATCCGTTCCATTCGCCGTCTGCATCGTTGCATAGCTGAAGGGCTCATCCTATTCGAGATTGTTTCTTGTGCATTCTGTCACTACTGTTTAGCCATACGGCTATTTAAAGACTCTGGGGAGAAATTCAGTCGTTCCAGCTCATGTAGGTCTCCTCGCACACACACCTAACATTGTCCACCGGCCTGACCTCCTCTAGCACGGGACTCAGTAGCCAACGCGGCCTTACTGACTTATCTTGACCGCTAATCCTGTCGCCACATTGCGGTCTACGTACCGATTCAACACCTGGCATAGTTTAATACCCACGGGTCAACAAATCTGGCAGCTCTGGTTTTGTTGGCCATCTCCCGGACATCTTTCCGAAGGTGTAGCTCTTACAGTCGTAAGCAGCACGTTACACACATCGGATTGGACGTCCTCATGGCTCAACCTGCTAACGCTTGCTACAACATCACTCATCGTCAAGTTATTTCCGCATGAGATCAGATATCTCAACACAGATCAGATATCTGGCATGGACAATTCATCAGAAGTACCAACGTGTTGCTAATCTCATTTACGCTACAGTACTCTTAACATTCATCACCGACCCAGAGACAATCTTTACCGCTCATCCATACGTGTGCAGTTTTCTGCCACGGTATATCTAAGCCGACATCAGATTCTGCGACATCGTAAGCACTACCTAACACTGGTATTGCAAGAGAAACACCACTAGCATCAATGTCCTCGATGCACGGTCACTCCTGTTTGCTCATTGGCACAAATCACCTTCGATCTCCACCGCTCATTTAATTTGCAGCACCACATCAGACGCTTTGCTAGGCCATATAAGATTGTTTGCGCACGTTTGCAGGGAATCATTCACGCTGTTTGTGCAAACCATGGATACCTCCAGGCCAGTAGCATTTCCAATTAAACGATTGCGTGGATAACACTACCGACACCAAACGTACGCCATCTGCATCATTTCAATTTAACCACTGTTCATTCGCAAGACCTGTCTGAGTATACTTGCCAGCTTAGACATTGCGTACTACCTCTAGTTGTTGCTGTTAATCCATTTGTCGATTTTTAACCTAGGCAAGTTCATCGCATAGGGTTTCTAGCACTAACCAGTCTTTAGATTTTATTGCATATCCACTGGAACTTAACGTACGTCACTATGGTATAAAAATCGTTATTTTGAAAACGTTCTAAAAAAAATTGCAAAATCTTTTGGAAACCATCAGACTGTTCAAAACACGGCATACATCCAACTTCTATCCCAGGTGAGTTACATATTTCTTTCAAGCTGCTCACTCCCTGTGTGTTTGTTTACTTCTCAGACGTTTTGAAACGCTTGAACTTGTTTGGTGAACCTCCGAAGAACTCATCCAAAGGCCGTTCAACGAAAGTCCTCTCAAGCTCCCATCTTCTAGCCTACGACAGACGTTTTATGCTGACTGTATTTGTTCACCTTGAACTTTGCATTTTTTTAGGCATTTCACATTGTAGAAGCCTAGCGGCTTAGAAGGAGGTACAATGATGCCCTATATGTCAAGTCTCTGTCAGCACCCAACTGACACACCTTAACTGCGTCGTTGTGAAGTAAACCACCTTGCAAATCGGCTCTGGAAAATCCCACCCGCCATCCGCCCTACATACACGCATTCATTGGGCATCAGCACGCATCGTCACCGGTGTGGCTCGTGACTGTCTGCTTCTCATGTGAGGCTCGCCCCACCACGGTCATCACTCATACTAACACAGGCCATCGTCGACAGTCTTACATGTAATGACTCGACGACCTCTGAAGTACGTAACTTCCACAGCTACACTGCCACATTCATCAGTCCGTACACTGAGCTCCGTAGTTCACATTATTTACATATTGGGTTAGTTTCACTCCAGACTGGCGCAGTGGCGTAAGGGGAACCTTGTGGTCTTAGATCGTTTGTGCATGTTATCACGGCATCGGAAGTACCATGAACAAAACCCCAAGAGAGTGGCCCACATGTCGATACCTCCGATTACATAATCGGAGGTTGACTACCGCCACCCTTATGGGGGAGGCTTGTGTAGTGACCAGCGATCGTGTGGCTTCTCTGAGGATCCCGGCTGCAACCGTGTTTTCCCGATTGTTTATTCTGTACGTATGATTCTGTGTACATCTGCTAAAGGAGGCGTGATACGAACTCAGTGCCACTTTCCTCAGTCGTGCAACTAATCGCTGGCAGCGAATGCTGGATGTTTTCTTAACGATTCATTTACTATTCTATTCTTCGAGGTCGTTTAACCCGAACCCCAAACCTCGAACCTTTTCACACCCGAAGGTTCCACGCACTTCTCGTTTGGCACGCTTTTGAGTGCCGCCGGGTGGGCTGTTCCCCATCTCGCGCTTCTGTTCCCTTTCCTCTTGGTTGCTGCTGTTGACCCTAGACCAGGCTAGAACTAACTACTTATCATATTTCCAAACATTACTGGAAATACACGGTTTGTTTCTAAACCTCATTGAGTTCTCCAGTTCGATGCCTGTTGGGACTACATTTCCATTACTTTTCAGAAAAGGCGTTTTAAAGTGTTATTGGACGAGGGTATAGTGCGTACCCACTTGTCCACTACACAAGCAGGCAAACAAACAAACGCGGTCGCATGCAGTGAGCAGACGACTGACAAAGACCCTTATTGTCCTGTGTACGGTGTGAACTTGGATTTTGTGAAGAATTTTACACATCGTATATCAGGAAGACTAGTGTTGTCTACACGTCACTACAGTATAACTTCACAATTCGTCGTGAATGTAGAAGGAGGACCTAAGTGCTCAATTTTTTTTCCGAAAGTTGCACATGGATGGTGTCCACGAACGCGTATTCGAAGCTGGCAGTATTGAACTAAAGATCCAGGAAAGTTACAAACAGTACAGAGGATGGATATAACGATCAGGGAGGTGATTGACCAACTTCTATCGAGAGGACAACCGCCAAAATACGATAGAAATACGGGAGTAAAAGCGTTTAAATTGTGTTAGTCAGATTTGCGGCTGGAATTTGAATACCAGAAAAATTTGGGCCGATAGTTACTACAGAATGTCATCAGCTGGCTTGCGCGGGTTATCATTGAGCTTACAAAACGCTGAAGCTAAGGGTTCACCGGCAGGGAATAAGGGTTGATGTTAACAGATATGTGCAAGCGTACCAGCAATTTTAGCTATTGAAGGACATTAACCACTCCATGCATGATCCCACAAAACCAATTCCGATCAATGATATTGGAAAATTGCTGTCGGTTGGTGTGATAGACCCCTTTCCAGCAACCACTTCTGGAAATCAGTACATCATAATCATGACCGAACATTTTACAATATGAATCGAAACAGTTGTCATATCCGATCAGCTTGCAAGCACTATATGCAGGACTGTGATGAAACACATCGTTGCAGATCACGGAATACAGCAAATTATACTAACTGATAAAGATTCGTCTTTCGAAATTGAGGAGTTTCGGACCTATTTGGAGAGCACGGGGATCAGCAAAATTTGCACAATACCATACCATCCTCAGTTAAACAGACTACCATAAAGAAACAATCGTACGGTCAAGGAGTGGTTGGCGGTAAAAGGAGGAAGGTGGGAGGAAACAGTACCATTGACTCTGTTGGTCCACCGGTCGTTACCACAGGGATCAACGAAGAAACCGCCGTTCGAGCTAATGTATATGCGCATGCTGCACCTGCCAGTCAGCCAGGAAACTGGTTTATGCAGAGGCCGACGGATAAACACCCCTGAGTTAGCAGAAGCTCGGTGATTGGCTAACCACAACATGGCAGGCGCATAAGAGACTATCGCAGGACAGTCAACTTCAAAGTTATTGGGGCGGTGTATTGTGTTTGAAACTGGTTCGATCGTTAAGTACAGACATCGGTGGAGTCAGGTTGCAACGGGATTCGGATAAAAGAAGTTCCTGGCAAAGTGGTGGAGACCGCACCGAGTAACGGAACGCTGTTCCAGTGTATTTGGTCAAGAGTTGGGGGAATCAGCTTCGGGCGCACGGAACTCAGCCTTATATATGGCACCGATATGACCGAAAAAGACGCCTGGCCTGCAAAGTTCCTTGTTGTATGAAATCTCGTACAATTTTCCCATTGTTAAAGACAGTGTTGATGTTTTTCGCAGTTTGAGTTGAGAATTCAGGTATTGGAATTTTTGCCGAGCTTGGCATTTAGGTTGCAAACGTTTCATCACTAAATTAGGTGACATCGTCAGTGCGTGACTGTTTCAACGTATAGGTCTGAGCGTGATTTTTCTTACACGTACACGTTGAAACACGTACGCAGTGATGAGGTTACCCCATTTTGTAACGGGAAGTTCGTAACCTAAATGCCAAGCTCGGGGAAATTCCCAATTTTTTTAGAACATAAGACAACGAACGGGCACACTCATTTGCATGGCTGACGATTATGCACACACACTGGATGGCAGTACATTATCATTCATCTTAGCGACACATCTCCCATAATGCGTACACATTGTTCCACTAATCGTTTCCGGCCTTTCGTCTTCCTGATGCTCAGACCTGCCCTTTCGTTCCCGAATGCACGCAGTGTACTACTCACAAATGAAGCTGCATGTTATACGACAGTACAACGCTCCGAACAGAAGAGAATGCACATCAAGTGTACGAACATCATCGAGACGAATAAACAGATCGCCAAGAGGACTAAGAGGGCCGGAACAAATTTTGTTGCAGCTAGAGTGCAGCGATCGCATTATACTACTCATGCTACTACTCAGTACTGAGGTAGGGGCATGTGTGTGAATATCGAAATAATGGAGGGAATACAAGAAGAAACGTTCGAGTACACTTTGGCATCAAATGATGCTTTTCGTACATGAACTGGGAATTGACAACCGTAGCAACCATGACGTCCTTGGATCAACGTTATATGTAAGTGAGTGCGTTAGTTTGTTGTGGTGTCGAATCGCATAGCACATGTGCTGATTTTCCAGGTAAACAATCTGTCTAGTCAACGTTCTGGACTCATAACATTTCATAACGTACCAGACACGCGCACAATATGATCACAATATTTGAGGTGAATTCTCATAAACTGTGTAGATTGCTTGCAGTACATATCCCCCATCAGCATCCTGAAAGCTCGATGAACCATCCACAGTACACGGCGACCTTTTTTGGTAAACTACTGTTGTTGACTGTTGGCCTCGAAGACACCAAAGATAATGAAACCAAAGTCCACCTCTCAGGTCAGAGCAGGCAGCTCCGTTTCTCCTTTTGTATGCGTGGGTGTGAAAGCAGCAACAGAACCATTGCATAATACTGTGCATTTCTCATTATTTATTACCAGCTGTCATTCTGTGGACCACCTCCAAAGCTAGTTGAGGGCATTCTGCAGGGCCTCCGAACCTACTGAACTATTCACGATCTGTCACATCTTGCGGTCATCGGCAAACATAAGTGAAGGCACTTTCAAGGGTTCAGGAAACTCACTGACGTAAAATGAGAAGAGAACGAGCCCCCAAACTAAACACTGCGGCACCCAGATGATCAGAAGATGTCAAGAGAAAATACTCATTTCAACATGGACATAGTGTCCTCTACTTTACAGAAACGCAAATATCCTCCACAAAACTATCCCACTCAATCTAAAGGAGTGTAGTTTCTTACACAGCCTCTGATGAGGTACAACGCTGCAGTCTCTACTAAAGTCAATGAAACTTACATCTACGGCACGACCCACATCAGTTGCCTCCGCTTACTTTTCTTTTGTAGTAAGAAGATTTGTGACACAAGAGTGACCACACGTGAAGCCGTGCTGAACTGAGATAAACAGTGCAAAACGGGTCAGATGAGCTTCGATCTTCTTTCATACTATCCTCTCGAAAAGCTTCATCTCGATAATATTCAGGTTAACAAGTCGATAGTTGCAGGTATGGTACTGTACTCCTAATTAAATATGGGACAACCGAACGTCCCACCCTACTCCACGGGAGGACACTGTTTTCAGTGGACTTCCAGGAGTCCGAAGTAAGCGGACTGGTCCTCAAACTGGTTTTAATCGATGTCCATCAGGTCCAACAGCTTTTGTGTTATTTAGTTCCCCGAGTAATCCACAAGTTTTAGTCTCTAAAACCTCTAAATTTCTATCATAACCTCTTGTTTCCTGGATGGAGCAACAGATTTCACAACGAAACTGCTAATTTATTGGTACCCTTGTAAGCACACCGTATGGAAATCGGAGAAGACGAGATTTTTGAAATGATCCATGAGTTTAGGTACCAGGGTACTTTACTCTTTCCGATGTTTTGGTTATCCAAAAAAAATTGGTGAGTTTATGGAAGCACTGTCAGTTACCTTCCTCATGTATTACAATGTGGCAACCCTAAGAAACTGCTTGCAAGCACTTCGGGCACTCCGTAAATCTCGAAATCAGTAATCGAGGAAGAATCGACGTATGTTGGTAAATCGTTCATTGCGATCTGGGATAGTTCACTTGGTAATGCGTGGTTCGTTATTTCAATAAGGCTGATTCATATGGGCGGGTTAATGGAATTGTTAAACAAATCCGAGTAAACGTCTGAAAAAGAAATCGAAAACGTTAAGATTTGTAACACTGAGTTCCGTTCATTTCTATTCTATTTCTATTCCAACATCATCGATTGCTGAACACCTCATGACAACAGGTCACCAAGATGACCCATTAAACTCATTCAAGATACAATCGCACAATCGAAATCCAAAATTATCAACTTTCTGTGAAGTGATGCTCATCCGAACCTACCAGCCGACGTTGTGTGCACAAAAGTGGTTGAGGCAACCTATCTGGTTGCCATGGTCGTGATTACATAATACATGGTGTGCTTGTATGCGTGTCTAATCCCTGTCTATCCTTATCTGTATGATGTATATAACTGGCATGTTTTACGTTTGCGATTAATGAGAGTAAATGAAGTGTTAGCTTATCGCAATATATGTCTTCTTTCTGCTTTGATGAATTAGAAGTTGTGTCATTAATGACAAACCTACAGTAGAAGTGTTCTCTAATCTTGAACGTGAATAACCCAGATAGTAGTTACCCAGCTAAAAAAGGCCTACGAAATGGAGCCACTAAAAACAAGTTCTCAACTGGCCAGCAGTCAACGGGAAATGAGTTCATTAGCACAAATGAGTTTAGGTGAAATTGAGAACATGTCAAACAATATTAAGCAAGAAAGGCTTAGTAGGTAAACAATGGCGGTTATAAAAAGCAGAAAGCAGACACATCATGTGTGCAGCCAATATGTAGAATTCATCATTATTTTTTACTGCACATAACAGAAGGTGAAATAAAGGCAAATTTAGGATCAAATTTACATAAGCGAATTAAATTTGTTTCAACAATTTCAACGTCCCACATCGTACCAGACAGTGAACGACAAACATGACAAACGTAATCCAGCAAATCCATCATACACCTCAGATAAAGTCACAGGCCTTCGAATCACTTTCGTACCTACATGGTCAATCCATTGGAACTTACGAGTGATGCGTTTAACAGCTGAGAGGGTGTGTAAGTTACAAAAGCGGATACGGTGTGGCTGAAAAGCATGTACCAGATAGCCTCCGTGGAATCTGTTTATGCATAGACACGGCTAACGGACTGCGGCGATCCTAAACACAAGGAAAACTCTTTTCAAGATCACAGCACCTATTTCCGACTACACACCATGGAAACAACACGAAGACATGACCGATCGAGCTAACCAGCTACTGAAAAACGACATCCTAAATAGATCCGGTAGACTTCTCGAACAAAAGGTTCAACGCCAACTGGGTTTGATCCACCATAAAGCTTGCTGGTTGTTTCACGGTCTACTTTAGGGGTATTTGAAGAGTAACCTCTAAAAGATCGTTTGCAATGCTTTCTATCGCAGTTGAACAGGTGTAGGACAGCCAGCATACGACTGAAAAGTTAAGGTTCACAAAGCTCGAATATCCGTTTTTTGTGTTCCGGTTGACATCCGACGAATCGCAATGGAAAATTATTAATAGGTCGGCCACTATCAGCAACCCTCTTGGGAGCACGATCATGCCCAGTGCTAAAGCTTTGACAGTTTCATGAGAAAAACTGAACGATTCGGCCCTAGTGAAATCAAATTAATCTTTGACGTACAGAGGAACAACGCCTCTTCGAAGCTGAAGTATTCAATTACATTTGAACGGCGCAGAATCTGTTGGAAACAGCTTACTGTCGTGTGTTTCTAGTGATAGCTAGATTTCAGTGAAGGTAAGAATTTTTAATTGTTGGTCATTCACTGGTACCTGAACATCATGCGGCTTGAACTTTAAACTATGCATATTACTGAAGACTGTCTGAAGAAAGATGAAACCACGATTTCGGGATCGTGAATCAGCAACAGTGTGTTTGGAACTGTGAAATACGATTGTCAGCAAGTCGCCTAAAAACCTATAGGCTTGTACTCTTATTCATCCGCCGCTCGTCCTGAAGGTAGGTCCTGAGGGTTTCAGTATTTTTGAAGTGATCGATAATAGACAGCTCCTCGAGGAGGTTTATCTCAAATCCCTTGAATATGAAGATAAAACGCAGGAATACTTCACGTCCCTCAATGACAAAGATAACTACAATCAGTATCTTATCATCTGGATTCGAAAGACCACCCTCTACGGTTCCCCCTCACCTAAGCTTCAGAACTGTTAAGTCCGAAACCCCTGGGGACAAAAATATTTCCAAGTGAACTTTGATCCAATCAGAGTCGGTCATTATGCGACGTATGAGGAGTTTCTCCGTGAATTCACTTACGTTGTAAGAAATGTGGCTTGCGTCTGGGAAGACGTTCTCACATCATATCATACTTACTGTACCGTTTTTGGTACGCGCCACATAACTGTGCCTTAGAGATATCCTTTTGGAAAACGACCCGAAGGTGCTTTGCGCGCGTCTTTCATGTATCTTGTTGAGAACGTTTTAATGATTTTCAATAAATTTGTCTTACTGGCCAAAACGTCGAAGATGTCAAACACAATTTCCTTGGCTTTTTTACGGTCATTCTAGTAGAATTGCGAGACAACGTTTCCGGAAAGTTTTTTCTCATGACCGCTGGTGTCCACCTGCTGCTGGAGAAAGACGGGACAACGGACTGATTTACAGCTACTCCAGCGATTAATGTATATGTTCTAGGCTAGAGACATAAAGTAAACTGATCCAGTCGGTTTGTCTTATTCGGAATCAGGCAGGTGTCTGTTGACCCGAAAGACTACCACTGACAGCTGAATGTAACACCGCTCTTCGGACTTAGAACAGATATCACCAAAATGCAATTACGAATCTAACTGTTTTAAAAAGACGAAAATCTATCAACGCTTTACAAAGATCTCCAGAAGCATAGCTAACGACCCCGGGAGAAAGGCTGATCCAGTGGTCAATAACCCCATGAAAAAAGAAATATTGTTTGAGGGAGGTCCGAGGACTCGGCTTGTGAAACCGCCGTACATGTCCACGTCGACCGTTATCAACTGCCATGATGAACTGTTTTACACCAAAGAAGTATATCAGAATTAAAGTACTATGGAGTCGCCAAAATTCTGGCGGACAAAAATCGAAGCTTTCAAGTCGAGACTCGTACTTCTTTAGCCTGTGTCCAGTTTGGTAGCTGCGTCGTAAACAGACGCAAAGGCGAGTATGTGGTATGTGGTATACACTTCTCCTTACTGTTTCTGTCACCCTGACGTAGTGGTCAGGTCTGTGGTCCGAAAAGCAATGCCGATTAGTACTTTGGTTCTACAGGTTTCTTTCATGTCAACTGGGACAAGGGTATGCAATCAGATTAAAAAAGCAGTTTCGGTCTTGGTAATTAATGCTAGTGTGCTGTGTACCGTGCTGATGTTGGCATTACTGGCGGTACAGCAGTTCACATATTTCTCAAGTTTTGTTATGTCGTTTTACTGGACCGCGTATCTCGTGAATTTGTCTTGTGAGTAGTCTATATGTTTTTATGTGTTCACACATTTTGATAACACTGGACTAAAGTGAGCAATGTGATGATCAAACGGATAGAGACACACAAGCCGAGCAGGCCAGTGGGTAGAGAGTATACAAACCACAGTCTTTGAACCGTCAGGTTGGAGGTTTGAATTTGGCTGGCTTGTTTCAGAGAGATAGCATTAATTTGAACCTGTTGCCATTCATCCGATTTTATGGAGTACTGGTTTTTAAGCCAAAGTCTTAGGAGAGCAATAATTGTTTCCTTTCTAGGTTTGGACGTCTTGACAATATCCTAAGATCACATAAACAAGGGCAATAACCTAAATCAAATGGGGTGCTGCATCGGTCGTCGAACGAGATAAACCGGGTAGCCCTATATGCTGTTTCCAGTAGGGTGGATGGATACAAATATGTCACTACTAAACCCTCCCCTAGTGCCCCCCACCATGCATTGTTAACAATACATCACTGAGATTTCACTAATCCGACATCCAACTTGAGACATGCCCGGGGATAAAAGACGCTGTTCGTTGGGAAATGTGTTTACGCTGTTAGATGGATGCAGCAACGCACGGCTAGAGTGCTGCATCCCATTGATCGTCATAGAGCTTAGCTGCGACGGCATCAAATTCACGGCTTTTAGTGAAACAATGCTTACAGATCAGTGTGACCTCCAAGAAGCAATTGAAGCGTACATATTCCACCAAATAAGTTATTAATGCAGAATGTGCATAAATGCATGGTATCCGTCTCGCAGTCGCTGACTGCATCAGTTATTTGATGGAAGGCGAGCCGCATGACATCAACCCCCGAATCATGTTCGTGCACATGCTACCCGGTGGAAGTAGCTCTGTCACATTTCTTAGTGTTTATGGTCCACTTATGTGACACACCGACAGTACAAAGGACCAGTTTTATGATCAGCTGTTCCCCATAGTTCACTTGTGATTCATGAGTGACCGACTGTATGCTATGAGTGATTTCAACGTTCAAGTTGGGTGCGACTCAGTGACCTGACCGGGAGTCCTCAGACTTTACGACATTGGTTCAGTTAACGAGAACAGTGATCGTCTGCTCCACGTGTGTGTTATTCATTAGTTGGCAGTCACAAAGCCCGAGTTCACCTGGATGCAAACAACACCACGAAGTGGACTCACTCACGAAGCAGTCACCGTCATTTACTTGTATACGTGTTTGTGTGGCAGCGTGACATTAGTAAAGTGCGAATCACGTGAGTGTACACAAGCTTGTTTATTTGAAATCCTCCAGATAACGGCAGAAAGTAAATGTCAAGCAATTGGAGAATTCCGGGACGAAGACTGATTTTAGACGTACATTTGCTGCCAGTCTAAAAGACGCTCCTGTATCCGCAACCATAAAAGGTACATTGCAACAACTCAAGAAACAGATCACGGCAGCAGTCACCGAGACGATCGATACAAAACGCCAGAAACGTCCAGACTGTTTTGACGACAACAACGGGGCTATCTCCAACTTGGTATGACAGAAGAATGTGGCGTTTACCACCTATACAATGGACCTAGATAGCGAAACAAAAAGAGCGACTTACCCTCAACCCAGCGAACGTTTTCGCGGAATTAAGGATGATTGATGGCAGAAGCAAGGTGAGGGGATGCAGGGCTACGCAGATCGGCAGAAACACAAACAGTTCTACGATCCGGTCAAGGTGATTTTTAGATTAACCGTCCAATTTATCAAAGTACTAGTTGACGTGGAGACCTGCTCTTCGTGCAACCAACCAGAGAACATCATGAAGGTCTGGTGCAAACACTTTAGTAGCCTAATAAACCGTCCTTCTATCATTGGTTGGGTGACCGTGAACGACCTACCTCAACAGGCCATCAAATGTTCAATTACTCTCGTCCTTAATTTAACAGAGCTGCAGAGAGTGATTAGGCAACTGCGCAATGGAAAGGCTGCAGGCTAGGATGGATTACCAGGTGAAATACTGAAGAATGGTGGACTGGCGTTAGAATGCGCTTTGCTTCAGCTGGTCCACCCCAACTGGGAACAGGAATAAATGTCACAAAACTCTGAGGATGCTCTGATAGTATCTTTGTTTAAAGATAAAGGTAGCAAACAATGCGAGGACAGCTATCGGGGTACTAGTCTACTGAGCTAGGCAGGCAAGATTCTTGCGAGAGTCCTTCTGAACCAACTGAATGCGGACGTTTTGGAAGCCGATGTTCCCGAGGAGCAGTGTGGATCCCGGGCGAATTGCAGGGTTATCAATCTGGTGTATTCTGTTTGACAGATTCAGCAAAACTTCTGGGAACTCAGCCGACCGCGGTCTCACCTCTCCATGGGTTCTACTGAAATCTTTGAGTCTGTCAGCGATGAGGCGTTGTGGACTGGGCTACGTAAGTTTAGATGTCCAGGTAAGTCCGTCAGTCTGATTAGGATGCTGCATGTGAGTAAGAAGGTGAAGGTTTACTCACGTAGATTGACCTCTGGTGATGTTGACAAAGTCATTGGTGCGAAGCGGGGTAATGTCTGAGCCATAAACCTACCTAATTTATATTTGACCACAATGCTGACAGTTGCGCTTCAGGATTCGGAGGACGATGTTAAGGTTGGGTACCGCACGGATGGCCGCCTGGTGAATGTTCGAAGTTTCGGCACACAACTCCGGATATCTACTTCAACGATGTGTATTCTTCTGTTCGTAGATAACAGTGGGCCGTTTGAACACAGCAAGGTTGAACTTTCGAGAGTGACCACGGGTTTTGCGACCTGGGCATCTGAATCTGGTTTGGTTGTTGACACTGGGAGGTGTTGTGCACCCAGTTAGAAACCGTACCAACGGAGACAATGTGGAAAGCTGCACACACCAGTGCGATTTGGGTAGCAACCGGTCGGTAGATCTGTCTCTAGATCGAGGAGTGCGAGCTCATGTGTCGCTTCTTTCGGAAATAATGAAAAACGTGTCTAGAATAATTGTAGCCTAAAGATAACCAACAAACTGCTTGTCTACTGCTCAACAGTAGTGTCTGCAATGTTGCAATGCAGTGAAACTTGGACAACGTGTCAACGGAATGTACGTTATCTGATCCGTTTCCAGTTGCACTGTTTGAGATGCATCTTGACTATTCGGTGGTTAGATATGGCTCCGAACACCCAGGTACTTGGGAGAGCGCACACAGAGGGTATTGAGGCCATGCTGAAGCTCATTCATCAACGTTGGCTAGGACACGTAGATAGTATGAGTTACGAACGGATTATGAATCTGGTGCTGTGCTGGCAAGAGAAACAAGTTATCAGAATTCTAGTTATCGTAAGGTACGATAACAGGATGCTATTCAAGTAAGCCTCTCACGTTATATTATCGACTCTAGGTCGTGGGATTTCATAGCGTTAAATCAGACCAGCGCCCGAAGATCTAGCAAGCAACAATTCCTGAATCGTGAATCGAAGTGCGCAATACGTAACCGTACCGTATGTGCCAAAGGTTGTGGTGATATTACTTTGACATGAATGCGGGTGCGTGTGTCAAGTGCGTCGGATCATTATGTCATCTGCATACTCACAGTCGGCAAACGAACAACTAGTATGTTAAGTTCAAGGATGTTGTATCAGTTATATCCACCTTTTGATCGTATCTACTAACGAGTAACGTCGCTTGGCAGATTACTCCCTCTCGTTTTCAGAAACTTGGGTTCCGGTGGTTTTCTACCTTCCCCCTTCTTCAGATTTGTTGATACATTGGTTGGCGAATATTGTGTTTGTTTTTCAGTCTAACGTTAAGGTTTTGTCTTCTCCCCTTCTCCTTTATAGAGTGTAACAGTATGTGTACCTATACTGACATATATTTTGCCCTATATTTTCAATATTTTTCTTTCCAGTTTAGATCTTACCGTTGCAGTCTCTGTGTATTTCCCCGGGAGATAGAGGATTGCAATTTCGTACTAGCCTATCAAGTGCCTGACCAAGAGTGTCTTCCTGAACATAATAGTCTCACTCACAAGCCTTGTGTTCTAATTCCTTCGGGTGTAAATTGGATACGGGGTATGTGAGTGGAACCAAAAGTGATGTAGCGCGGGGTGCCTGCGGTGTTATGCGCAAGCGTCCCTTGGTTTCGATTACTGTGACAGGATAATACGCAACAGATACCGCCAACCACGTTGACTAATTATGGCGTTTGACTTGTGAGTACCCGTTTAATTCTTTTATACACAAACCCACACGTTTTATCTGCCTTACCAGAGGCAGTGTCGGAGATAGAGGTAACGATCTCGCTGCAACCGTGCACTCTCGTTTATTTGTTCTGCATGTATTTGATTCACCACATATAACCAACCTCACAACAACGATAAGCACAAAAATGTAGAAAATTGCCCATTCAGACCATCTTTACCTTGTGTCACCACTATCGGACAGGCGTTAAACGACAGGATAACCCATATCACACAGTTATCAGACAAAGCCAAAAAAACATTCTGAATCTTCTAAACAATTCGTCGGGACCGTTCCATCAGACTGGGACTGTTACCAACAGCAGGGACTATTGCGACTAGACCCATGACCGTATGCACAAAGGCCTCACACAGACTCTCTGGCTCCATTAGTCGATAATCACCGAGCCAACCGAAGCTTGAGCGACCATGAACCGTTCAAACCAACAAGCAGCCATACCACTCTCACGCATCCTCTAAAGCTCCATTATCTCCAGATGAATTGTGATTCACTCACTGTATGTGTTACTTACCAACCCGTATTGCTTGTCGTGGTTTTCAAGTGTAATCCATATATACATTAGGTGATTAAAAAGTCCTAATGAGAATTACCGAGGACAATGGACTGCATAAATTGTTTCTGAATATGTATATAATACTGCAGTGCAACTGTCGAATTTATTTATGTTGAACACATTTCGACCTATTCGCGGAATGAGAGTTAGCAAACGACAGTTTGATCGCCATTGCGTTTGTCAGCAGTGTCATTTACTGATGTAGCCTAATGCGATTATGTACCGTATTTGACACCCTTGTAGAAAAATGTGCATAACATTGGTCTACGTGGCACTAAACAACCTCAGTTCAATAGGAAATATCAACTTTTATTGGCAAACAACAGTGTTTGGATTAACGATTGCTACTAGGCGGCCACCATGTTGCGTTTTGCTTGGCTTGTTCGATAAACTTTGCACGAGCTTGACGGAAGCAGTTATTGGAGATTTTATGTCATCAGATGAAGTTCCAACCAGTTCAGTTAAAATTCTTTCATGTCGCTTGGTAGTTTACATCTCTTGGAAATATATTTAATATGTTGTGCATCATTACTCACACTGAAATTTCAGTTTCCCCTGGAGATATTCGATAGCTCGTGAGTAGTAGGGGATTTGGTTTATTTCAAATTGAACATCACCCACAATTGATCGCAGCTGTCGCACGGTTGCCTAATGAACAGCATGTCCGTGGTCCAAGTCCCGACAGTGGCGATGATATGCACTACTGACGAGCTCTAATGAGAGCGAAACTCGAGTCTAGTGCTTCTTTTCGAAAGGGGCCGATTGGAGAGTCTATGGGAATGCGACAGCTGCGATCAATTGTGGGTGATGTTCAATTTGAAATATTCGATATCACCATTCCGAAACGACGTATTCTGCGAAAACGTAGCGATATGCAAACGTTCACATGACTGGTAAATCAGCATGATCTTTAACCAAACGAGACAGCTTGGTTCTGCGAAGCTCCAGCTAGTGCCAGTCGAGTTAGAACACATATCCTATGCCCAGAATTCTCTCCCGACAGTAAAACTCAGAGGCCATACTAAACGACTTACCGAAGGACACGCCCTCTAATCGAGTGAGGGTGGGCGAGTGGGCACAACATACTGCTCGAACCACAGACAGCTTAGCTAGCTGTGTGTAAGGTGAGGTTTACGCGTAATTCCGGTAAAGCCGATCGGCGCGATCGACCCAGTACTTTGGCCACCACGGGCCATGATCGGTAACACCTGGTTGCTCATACACGTCTCTGTAAGCATTTCAGCGATTGAGAGGCAACGTTAGACTGGGAATAAGAAAATAACCGCGCACAACTTGGCCTGAACGAATTATCATGCTGCAACTAGTGTAGTGAGGACGTGCGACCGTATGGTACTACTCACACCACTACCATTCAATAATAGAGCAGGAGCATGGATTTGGACATTGGAGTAACCACGGGAAAAATATCAGAAACATTGCACTGCGGATTAACATGGAATAGTTCTCGGTAAATACAGGAACTGGGCATTGCCGACCGCTGCATTCGTAAAGTTCTAAGACTAACGTTGTATGCAAATGAGTGTTTGTAAGTTGTTGTGTTGAAGCGCATAATCCAGGTATTAGTTTTCTGAATAACCAACCTTCGTGCCAGCCGCCTCCTTGGCTCACAATACTAGATCAAACTCCTGGAACGCAAGTAAGAGAACGATATGACGGTAACGTGATGAGTGGACAGCGTACTGAACTGGTTTTATTTATGTGGTCTGTGATGGAAGTACGGAGAAGACCACTAGCAAGTTTAATGGAGGACATGTGGGTACGCAATCGGTTAACCATAAATCAGATAGATGGTTAATACAGAACTTTAGTACAACAGGTAGTGTTCATGACCTTCGAAAAGTATTTTACTACGCACGTCAACAGATGATTGTCCTGCTAGTAATGTTCTGCAACGTGTAAACAGTCCCCGAAAAAATCGTCTGTCTGCTAGCTCAAGAATGCAACACTTCGAAATCTAATATGCACAGGAGCTTCGGTTGTCGGGTGCGGACAAACGTGATATTTATTGAAAAGGGATGTATATGTATCTATGTCTGTTTGTAAAAAGTGTGCAAACAAAATTCGGCGTTGACCGGGAAGGCCTAAGTATCCAATTTACACCAGATGATATCGCCAAAACGACGATGACCCCACCCCTCACACCACACTGGAGGTAAGTTATTTTACATCTCTACTATATCATTCTTTTCTTGGCGCCTGTAAAGTGGATCCCCAACAAAACGCACTGGCACATCTCAACTTGATTGAAAGTTTTTCTCCCTATCTTTGGCTAAAACGTCTGAGAGCAGAAGGTGTTATCCGAACAGATGAACTTTTGGCACACTGTCCAACGTTCGGTCATGGACATCTACGCTTCACCATAACTGTTTGGTGTAAAGTTGAGTTACAAACCATGAGGTGAAATGCGCTCAGCCGACAACGGCATTTAGGTGCACCCTTTACTGAAAACAGACGAACCGAATCGTCGAATACAGACGTACGCCCCATAGGGTGGAAGACTGAGGCAACAAGTTGACACACTATGAAACAATGCTATCAGTGGGTCGATGCATTTCACGGTGCACATGAAGATGGTGGATACACGTTAAGTCGATATTGATACCATTCAGTGCAGATGATAAAACGGGGGTAAAAGAGCATTATTAGAAGAACGAGTAATCAAAATGCATAAGCTAGTTAAAGCAGAATGTGGTATTAACCATTCTCTTTGAGACCAACATATTGTGAGCTAAACGTTGGCTCATAATAACCAGGTGAAGGATGAATGGATTTTTTCTGATCCGGACCTTTCAAAATAGGCCAACTTAACTTGACCATTTCATCCGGAGATTATCCTAGCATGATTATTGTAGGAGTAGTTAGTTAAGCAGGTCAACTGCTTTCATTGTAGTTTTTTGTCTGCAGTATTAAAATAGTGTGACATCCTTTGTCTGGCTGTGGATCGGGAATGTACCAACACATCGTCCATTAGATGTCAAAATCCGTCTGCATGACGCATAGTGTCAGGTTACCACTCTTTTCTCCTTTGCGACATGATGAGCGTCCACAGCCAACTATATGAACGATGACTCGGTCTGCTCGTCAGAATCATGAATGCGCTCGCTTGACCCTCAGAGATATATATCTCACACTTGGGGATTAATTAATCAGCACCTTTCCGAGCTAGTATAAGGGAGCCCAAGAACATTGTCCGGAATAAAACAATGGAGGTCGGAAAGTGCTTTTCCTGATCGCAATATTTCGGCCCAAAAGTAACTGCATTAAGACACCAATTTTGGAACCGATTCCTGGTCCTGTTTACATGAGAACAGAATGTTAGATGAACCAGCTAGACTGCATGACATATACGATGTTGTGTCTTCTTTTCACTTTACTAAAACGTATCAACAAAGAATAGAACACGATCAGGAATTCAACTTTCTTCTATAAACATTTGGGTTTGTCATACGTCATGCCGCTCAAATGTTCCAGTACTAACGGCTGTCCCAATTTTGGTTTGCACCAAACGAATCATACAGCCTTGTGACACAGTGTCTACGAATTCTTATCTACACAATGTTCCACTATCAACACAATATGCCTGCTCTCAACAGACATTATGATATGGGTACCATTTTACATTGTTTTAATCTCGCGCTTTTGCCAGCGGTTCGATATTCAGACATTCTCCTGTTACAAAGGGTGGAGCCGGTTGCTTTTACTAGCTTCATCTATCGCCTCATTCCGACTCACATCTGTACGTGCTGTTCTGAGTGTAACTAAACTCCCTCCATGCTCATCACTATTTTCATAACGCTCTTTCGTAATATCGGCCTGATATGCGCCACATATTGACTAATGTTCTGTAGGCATCTCTTTGTTCAGCTAGTATCGTGGTTGAATTGGAGTTGCCGCGCACTCGTTTCCATTGACTGCATGAGCCTCAATTCTTCTCTTAAAACAAATCAAACTCAACAAAATGTTAGCAATCTTCCTCCTTTTTAAGTAGAATCATGAATTTTCGTTGATGCTTCACTTTCCGCATTCCTGATGACAGTCACATTTATCGCAATGTTATTCCCTCAACACGTCCGATATGCTGTAGTTAATGCACGACATTTCAACTGAACGATGGTGTTGACCGGTCTACAAAGTAGGATTCAGCGGACGCTCGTGGTCTCTTTCGTCGCATCCTATGGTGAGGCAGAACTGTTTAACTCCATCGACTGGACTAGGTTATGCACGTTCAACAGTTGTTCTTAAGTTTAAAATAATCATGGAAATAAGTCGATTACTTGCTGTAGAGTGACAGTGTATTTCTTTTCCAATGTTTCATTCATCTTGTTTATATCCAATTACATGCCTACTGATGCATCATTCCACTCACAGTTCACTCGTTAATGTTTCGTTTGCTTCGGTGTCCCCGTAGAAATCTGGTCAAGTGATATTACACCCAAGTTGCCAAAACCACTCAGGCACATCTTGTTTGACCGAAGCCGCTGATGACTCAGATTTGCTTAGTAGCATTTTTTTCAGAGGGTGTCTACTCACTTGCAGTCAGAAATACTAATTCTATCACGCACATATTTGTAAATGGTATGCAGATTGCAACAAGAAGCGACCAGACCCCTGATGTATTGATTAACAGTAATATTCAGTGAACGGATGATCACTTCTCACTCGTCATAGAGACGTAATGCGCTCAAGATACCGAAGTGTTTTTAGTCGATTCAACCATGAAGTAAAATGTACAGCACGATGATAATATCTATTGGATCGTCAACTTGGTTACGCGCTCAGTCGTTTGGCCCAAACCGAGAAATCAGAGGAGACAGGGGCGCACTGTTTATTGGACGAGCGAGACGAGATGAGAAAAACGGAGGCCACAAAACTCTAGATTTATAGGACAAAACGATTACCATAGATGGGCGACAGACACAAAGCGAATCAAATGAGAGTCATATATGGCAGTCAGGGTGTCAGAATAAATCACGTTACAGAGGGCATCAGAAGGCGATGCCAGAAAAAACTGTTCAGATAGCGCACAGGCGTTCGATCGCACACATGCAATCTGACTGGCTGAATGGGACCATACCACCACCCACGACCATCCGAGCTGGGCCGGTCGATCGATGTGGCGTGACGCGTGCTGGCTGTCTCGTCAGGAGATGCGCCTCCTAACAATATCCATCGTGACGTCGAAAAACAGGTGCAGAGAGTGTGTAACCCAATAGCTAAGAGTTCTGCCCTGTCAGCCTGACTCATAGTGACAATGAAGAACAAGTCCCAAGCTTTGATCTGTTTACTTAAAATAATCAGCCGGCAAAGTCATTGACCCAAAGCCGATATCACTTCAATGACAGTGGCACTCTACGAAACATTCTCAGTATGTGCGGAAAAATAGGGGGACAACTGTGGTCGACATCGTACGATCCCATAAAGACCATCGTTTTAAAGTGTCGCACGTCTAAATTCCGTTTTATGCAGTAATCTACCAAATAACTATGCACAGCATTCGTAATGTATAGCTAAGTCGATAAAGTAAATTTTCGTTAGAAGCAAGTCGACCATTGTAAATGCAGTAGATCTTTATATTTAACGGCTTATATAGCTCCTAGTGGTACACAAAATATGCACTAGTTGGCTGCGTATTCTCTAAAGATCTGAACGACTTGATCCGAAACTTTCAAGTTGCAGTTCCACCAACAGAACCATCATGGTATGCTCACCAACTCCAATGCACTTGTCCGTACGAGTTACTTACTTAGCCTGTTGAAGTTGCCATGTACGCATCCAGGCGAGCTAACCCCGTGACATTTTGTATTGAATATGTAACGTATCCTGACGTTCTTAACTTTTTGCATCATACTTCAACAGATAGTGTGAAATATAAAAATTACCATGTTCATTCAATCACCCTTCGACACAATGCTCAACGTGGTCAGCAATTCCAACTCTTTCAGCAACGTTAGTGCCACTGTCGATAATAAATTACCTTGTTCATTGTTTGGTATGACACTTGGCCCCGAATTCTACCACAACTACACATTTATGCAATGCATCAAGAAGAATGACTACTTGATGCTACGTAGCACGCTGAACTACGCATCGTGCCTCGATAGCGCCACACGAGTCAATCGGCATGGGATCAAGTGGAGAGGATTTTAGACGCCAAGATTTGTACAGCTTAATCCAGCAAACAGATTGAAAGTTAAAGACTACTCTCACAACAATCAACCCTCTAGCTTTGTCTCGCAGACATCGACCGGTTCAGTCGGTAGTTTTGAGTAAGCACTTCGTGCGAAATTTAGTACGAATGAAGTCAAACGGTTAGGGTGTCGTGATGATTTTGAATGCTCCTTGGGAAGGCTACACGAGGTGGTTGAATCATTGAGTGCTACGATTTGCTCCTAATTTCGTGTTCTCAAACCAATTATTCAAGACATTTCTACTATACTCCCAGGATTTTGACAAATTTAAACATCTTTGCCAAGTTTTATTATTTTATATATCTGGTACGTTGTTGTCTACGTGTTATACATGTATGGTGACTGGCATAATTCACCTTCTGACTATGAGTAACCTTTACTTTAATGACTACTCAATTTTCGAAAATAATTATACTACTCACAAACACAATACGCATTTCATATATAATGGTTTTACTTGTTTGAGATATGGGACACGATAATGCAGTACTATTATTTTTATATTACTTATGGCTTACTCTGTAAGCTTACACAAACAAGTATATGAGTGGCACAGAGATAACCTTCTGAAACGACTCTTTCGCTGGGACAACTTCCCTAGAACGATTAATTCTATGCAACTCAGTGTGAATCATGTATAAAATATGCAGTTTTTAACAACCAATTCCTTGACTACGTCCACCGAACACTATTAGGATCTGAACAAAACCAGTTGTAGAGTGTCTAGCCGTTAGGGTATATATTGAAAGCCAAAGGACGTAGGGCTTGGCCAGTTCAAAAATTCAACTGTCAATGATTTCGTTTTAACATTCGTTCGAAAATAGAGGCCATGTTACCGGTCATATCACAACACTACCTTAGTGAGAATCGAAGTAATCAATCAGTTGAGAACCTTTGATTCTTTCAACAATTGGTTTTGTGTCTAATGTTTGGGGTAGCGCTTAAACACTTTAGATAGTGTGACAAGTTACACATTTTGTGAGGATAACGACGTTTGTGTGATAAATTTCATGGATCGCACTGTTGTTCGAAGGTTTGCCAGTCGAAAAACACTCGGCCTTTTGTTGGATATGAAAAATCTACGTTATTTAGATGTTAATACGGTAACCGAGAAGGGTTTGGAACAAAGTCCTAGCCGGAAATGTTCAGTCGCTTGTCAATAACACACCCAATAAAGTAGGGTACTACACGATGGTTTACGGTAGCATTTGAATGGCATGTGTAATGTAGTGACTTTTCCATATAATGAGTGTAAGTTGTAATGATCTGATTTCGGTTTGTGTATTTCTCTCTTTCTAGTTTGATCTACTTACTACTGATTAGTTATAGCATCTTTTATTCACTGAATAAGGGTACATTATCCCTTCATTAACTGTCCAAAGCCCTTAAATGTCTGTATAGTTTCTCACTGGACAAACTACCTTAAATATACGTTTATCTAGGCTAGTCAAAGGTTAACTTTTGACATCTAAAGACCTCGAAGAAAAATATTCATGTAAAAACATTCATAGTAGGTCGTAAAAACGTGTGTCGCTTAGTGGGAAATGTGACTGGATTGTATAATGCCGATTCTGGGTATGGCGATATGATCGTCAAGGTGGGAGCCCATTCGTGTTCCAAAAGTGTTGCGCACAATGGACATAGTAACACAGTAAATGAAAAACAACACATTCACAACACCCAAAGATGATTACGTAAAATGTACACTGGAGAGACATTTCGACCGATCGCATCGATTACGGTACACAGACTATGACCAATAAATATGCATTAGTTCAAAAAAGCGTAAAATAAGAATGAGTCATTGGCTGCAATAAGAGTAGCACACACACACCCAATCACGTTCGAATGGGCTATCATACGTCAAAAACAAAAAAAGTAAATATTTAAACATGTCGAGTAAAGAATTATCAATGCGGACAATATCGACTTAACAGTGATGCACTTGGAAGTAAACGGAAGCTGATAGATAGCCTGGGAGTGAGTACAAGACAAGGGAGAGAAGCGAACTTACGTAAACGGCATAACTAGAACATTCCAGTAATAATAACGACCAATTAACGAATAACATGAACTCGTGACTACGACCACAAACCC
>LUCH01003203.1:20725-46818 GCA_013368495.1 Paragonimus heterotremus | reverse complement strand
TCCTGTAAGTTCAGTCCATGTGGTCCCATCTAGTCTGGTCCATCAGGTTCGACAGCGTCCATGAAGTAATTACAAAAGGCGTAACATTAAACACATTTTAGATGCCCCTTATATGGCTTTGTAGGAACCAGAGTCATTATACCTAAAGCTATAGGTGAGGCATAAATATTCTCCGGATTCGAAACTACACGAAGAACTTTTACAAGAGGGACTAGATATCCATGATATGTGGTGATATATGGTGACCTGATGCCTAAAAATATTCGTCACTTGACTGACATTGACAGTTTGATGTAGACACTGTTACAAAAGTAATTGATACAGGTTTTCCAATCAAGCAACCCAGATGATCCAAACATACAAACTCACTTCGGTGTTGGACAACAGTTTTGCTGGCAGTGAACAGATCAGCCTGTTAGACACATCAGTTAGACAGAGCCGAAAAAATATGCAACTTTAGCTGATCACAAAAGTTGTGCGGGCCAACAAACATCAGTACCAGCTAGAGTTAAGTAACAATTTTAGTATCAATCTCACACTGTTTTGCAATACTACTGCATCCACTTCCCCAAGCCATCCAACAGTCATTCACATGCGCCACACACAGAAGAGATGACCGCCTCAAACAGAAAACCCATTAACACTCTCGGCGACTAGTAACTGAATACGTTCGCTACCAATTCCACAGTCACTATATGTAACAGTACAGATGTCATGAAAACAGTTACTTTCTGACTGCACATCTTGGCAAAGCTTTGTGAAAATAAGCTCTCAGATCCCCACCTCTCTTCCTCCCTAGTACTAAGGAAGTGAGCTAGAGTTGTCAAGCCTGTGAACATTCAATCGATCATATTAGAAAGACGAGCTTAACAAAGCTTGAGGGATATACTCAGTGTCAACCATCTATACGGGCGGTGGTCGCATGGAGATCGCTAATTACAGGCCAATTGCACCGATGTCGGGTGCCTCAAAAGTCATGGACAGCCTGAATGACAACCAATTACGTAAGCACTCCTTGTGGTGAGGACCAGCGATCGCACTACACTACTCGCACCACTACTATTAAATAGTGAGGCAAGAGCATTAATTTTGACATTGAAGTGGTCGCGGGAGAAAAATACAAGCATTGGAGTGCAGCGTGGCATGAAGTGGATCCTGGTACATAAATGGACTGAGCATTGGCATCCGCGTCAACCATGATGTTCTAAGATCATTGTCGTACTCAGACGGGTGTTTTGCTTGTGAATGTGTCGATAAGTGCCTGACATAATGATCCAGATTCGGAGCAAAGGATATCAGATCCTCATTGGAGATCGACAGTTGTAGCCTCTTACCATGGGATTCTCCGGTATTCTTCGGTACTGAACAGACGAAGAGCGTGAACTTAATGTGACAGAATGGATTAAAACTGTCAACCACGGAGAATAGTTGTTGGTGAGCTGAGCGTAAGCGAGCTAATTCCAAATTGGCAGTTTGTAAGTAAGGTTCCCTAAGTCTGTTGATGTTCTGTGTAATAGGTTTGAGTTTGTTCTGGCGCACAATTTTAAAATACATCTTCGGATATCTATCACACGATATGCACTGCTTGATAAAGGCCATATTGATACACTCCTTTACGATCTTACATCACAAATGCACCACATCATTAATTTTGATCATAGCCATTTTGAAGATGGGAGCACACAGAAATTTAAAACAGTTATGTTCCCGGATGAATTCAGAACACGCAAGTAGAATTACGTAAGATGTACTCTGAAGAGACATTTCGACCGATCTCTTCGGTTACAATACACGGTCAATGATCAGCTAGCATACATCAATTTAAACCAGCGTAAAATATGAATGAGTCATCAGCTGGAATAAGCAGCATAAGTGATATGCTGACGACATATTTTGTGTGTGACTCAGGAGGCCATGCTGACCAACTCTGTGCACAACTGAATAGTCTACACCTGAACATTGCGTTCACCACAGAAGTCCAGGAAAACAACAAACTTTCCTTCTTAGATGTGGAAATGTCTGTGAACGGTGGTGAATCCATCACGAGAAGAGTGCGTAGGAAGCCCACTTGGACGGGGCAGTATGTTCATTTCAAAAGCTTTGCACCAATATCGATCAAACATGGTCTCATTCGAACTCTCTTCAGTAGGGTTCGCAGGATTTGCTCACCCGAGACAATCGAGGAGGAATCGGCTTTATCCACCATACGCTGGTGCACAATGGATGCCTCGTGAGTTTCACTTCGAAATACCCTGAAGGAAGGTCGAAACGGGCAATATCAGAAATAGTGTCTCGCAAACCCGTGTATATATCACTGCCATACAAGGGTGATGATGTAACCACTCTCGTGCAACGTAGACTAAAGTGTGCCCTCAGAGCTGCGTACAATGCAACAGAATTAGGACTAGTCAACCAGATGACACGGCTGCCTTGCACACCGAGGAAAGACCCAAGCAACTCACTCGCCACATCCAACATTATTTATGAATTCAATTGTACTTGTGGAGTCAAGTACATCGGCCGAACAGTGAGAACGCTTGAGACACGTGTCTCGGAGCACATTCCCAAATGGCTAGTGAACAACAAAACCGGCGCCGCCCAGTCTTCTACCACAGGACCTTTGGATGAAACGAGACCTGTAATTCAAGTGAAGAAAGCTTTTCGTGTGTTATATCGCTCAATCTATATGCACACTTTACCTTTTGCTGAGGCTGTCGCGATACACCGTTACAAGCGCTCACTTTGTGTACGGAAGTAAATAATGGGCTACAGCAAGGGTTTTGTTGGATATTCGCCAATGAGGACTTCGCAGTGAGAACAGGCATCGAAACAACATGAGCAATGTGACTGAGGCGGTACTTAGGTAGTCAACACAGACAAAACTGACGACAAGAGCACTACTTACAAGGTAGTATTTTAAGTTCTTCATCTAGGATAACTCCGTAGTACTTAGAATGAGATCGGTGGAGTAGTGGCCAGTAGATTCAGCTCCCCAACTGAAGCCATAACAGGAGGTGTGCCCTGTTGGATGACTCTGATAAAAGTAACACTACTGAATCCCAGAATATTATTTCAGGTGAGAAGCACAATAGTATATCTGTATTAGCCAACAAATACTTTTGTTACTAATAGTACATGCCTAAAAAGTATATGCGGGATTAAAACAATGCACCACTGACTATGTTGGTTATATGTCGAGGAAAATGTACAATAGTACTGGACTAAAACGTGAACACTTTCCGCCTCTGTGATGTCGGTAGCATGGTGAAGTTGAAAAATCGAACTCACAAGTAGTCAGTTGGATGTATGTATTGGATTACTGTGTACAAAACGTTCGAACGAGAATGGGTCCCATCCGAGTAAGAAGCCCTCGCTGATGCCCTTTTCGGTCCAGGAATATTATGACATGCAAATGGATATTTACGCTTGTAGTATCGATAAGGCGAATGCCACCCAGTTCGGATTAGTGAAGGAATATTCTGAGTCAGTCGCATTTTTCGCTAACTGCTGGTAACGCACGTCACCAAAAGAATAGGGTTGATATGTTGAAGAGCATATTTCTTTCACTAGGAAACTACAAATTTTACATTCCAGCTGCTCCATATTGGTTAGAAATCAGTCTCGATCTATGAATGGTATGATTTAGACTTTAATTACGCATATTTCAAAAATAATTTTGGAGCAAGAAAAGTTATGAAAATAATCAGAATTATGAATTCGCTACCATCGTCATTTCAGCACTGTGGTTTGGGCCGCCGTCGGCCTCGATAATTGTTCAGGAATTAGCACGGTGATAAGTGAGAACGAAGATACAGAGAACAAGGAAAGAAGAAAGAGAAAGGATAAAAACGATAGACCTTGGAGAGAGTGAAAGAAAGCTAACAACGTCGCGAACACCGGCTCGTTACTGACTGCAACATGCTGTTGTGGAAGAGTGTTCTCAAACAACGAACTTCTAAATCAGATAGACGGCACCTATTAACCTTGTTCGGCTGGGTGATCAAGACCTTCATAGCTTGTGATCACGACCTTGTCTGGTCGCTAGGCGGTTCCCTCAAACTATCAGCAGCCACACCGAACAATGTGCGGTGCGGCAAACGCTCCGTCTGTATATAGACGCCAAGTGTTAGGCTATCCTTGTAGGCACCTCGTCAGTAATATCATAACCTAATAGTATGACAATGTCGAAGTAGGTGAGGATACTGACAATCTCCAGAGACCCACCTGCAACAACAGAGATAGGATCAGTGTCGACCCAAGCTTAGAACAATACTACACGATTTGAAGATGCTACGCTCATATCATAAGGACTGCCTATTTCGTTCAACCGGTTCGGCTTGGCCTGTGTTCTCCACGAAAGAATCAGATAGACTAGCGTCCTCCACATGCTCAAAACTAGTCAATTTACTATCTTCGGAACCTCCTAGAAATTCTTTCGGAATATCGTCCATCACATAGTTGGAAAGAAAGCAGGGATCGGACATCCCTATCGAACACCACTTGACATGCAAAACTTACGAGATAGTCGCACGCAGGTGCGCATTTTGTACTCATAAAGGGTGTACAAAGACTTTAACAGGCTGACATACTCTACTCAAACTTATCTGCGGTGGAGACAGCTGCAGAGAACGTGGCGAGCGACATAGTCAAGAGCAGCCGTTAGGTCCAAACATATCACAACCGTTGGATGAGAAAAGGAGTGCCGAGGCTCTGGTGTCTGTCACACAGTGAAGATATGATCGGCACGCCCGAAACTAGGTCAGAAACCTATCTGTTTTTCTCCCGTCCGGTCTTCTGTTTCATAAGTCACCGCAGTATGAGACACGTGAGCACCTTACATTTTAATAACCCAGTAGTTGTCACGTTCTGTCCTGGCGCCTTCATTGAAAATGAGAATCATTGTTGACAAGCACCAACTACGAGGTACCACCTTAGTCTCTCATATAATACGGAGTTGAATGGTTTGTTTCAGCAACAACCAGTCATCATCATCTTTGAAAATACTGGGAGAAGGTATAGACCTGGAGCGTTATTACGTTTCAGTAATTTAGGCTTCAAAGCCACTTCGGTTTTCGACGGAGGATCGTCATAACTAACCAAGCTATTTCTATCATCCACGACCGGATGAGCTGCTTCAGGTCAGTTGAATTGCTTCACAAAGTGCTCAGTCACCATTCAACCTGTCACCATAACCTGCAAATTCGTGAAGCATCTTTTTCACATATGACCTCACTGCCACTTTACCGATGATCAGTGCAACCACGAAACAGGGAACATAGGATTTGATCATTTCCTGATAATGATTACTTCTTCATCACTTTGGGACAGTCAGAAAAGTAAGCCCTAAGGTGCTAACGCAGACTCCTCATGAGCTGCGTTCCAGTTCACGGAGTCCCTCGTTGCATTCAGAGTAATGGCGGATTAGTTGAAGTTTGTTCATAAATTCTGCTGAATCAGCAGAAATCCACTTCTTTAGGGAAAACCTCTTCAAAACAGATTTGTATAGTTGTTGAGATTTTTGCCGGAGGCCCCACTGGATCTCTTAATCGTTGTGACCAGAGAAATTTTACTTTCGGTGCTGTGTGATAGGTGTTCCGCATATTCGCGTCGCTTAGTGTATAACTAAACACTATGTTCGAGAGCGGATAACCTTTAAACAAAACATAAAACAAAGCGAACACAAACAGCGACATAATCTGAATCAAGGTGGTTACGTCTGACTCAAACACAATCCTTAACAGTGTCACCACTGATGGCTGACGACGACATAATCAGCTCGCGTCTATGGTTAGTTTGCAGGGGATGGTATTCACACGAAGTAACATCGTCGTTTGTACTTAAATGCGCTGCTTGATATACAGGATCCGTGAGACGTGTATAATCGTAACCAATCGTCACTGTCAGTGTGCCTCAACTACCCATCACCTGGCAGCGTCTCACCTGGAGTAAGACGATCAATTTGTGCACAGTGACGTCCCTGCATTTTGTTTATCTCAGAAGATCTAATGATTCACCATAGAAGTCGTTTTTGACAGTATATATGAATGAGACAAATAACAAACGACCGTGTCAATCGGCTATAACGGAAATGACAAGTCTGGCGGCGGGCACACAACCGCTCACCGGGAGCCATTCAAGCGAACTGTGCTTTGCTTTGAAGCTCTGTCCAGTTCCATATTTCAGCTTTCCCACGACGTTTGGGTTCATCGCCACCAGAGATCCCAAGAAAGAACCACTGATCCATAGCATTATGCGAGGGCGAAGTCAGATGAACAGGCGCGTTTCGGAAACAAAGTACACATCAAATCTCCAACTTGGAAGTATTTTTCAGATAAGCTTGTCGTCTAATTTGTTAGAGTGTGCAAGCGTTGAAGGTGTCCATGTCTACCAGTCGTCTTTGTTTGAAGGGTTGAAGATTAACAGCAGAGAAAGCAGAAAGTGAAGCTCAGTGGACTGGTTGATAAAGGCAACAACAAGTTCAGATAAGTTCAGGTCGTTTATATCGCGGAAATCAGTTGACTTGAAAGACCCCATCCCGAAACCTTGACACGGAAGTCTGACAAGTGGGACAACAGGATACAGAGTGCTCTTGAGAAATCTCATCATCATCATCATCATCATCATTATCATAACAGCCATGAGCCTGACCAAAAGGTACTGTGGCTCGGGCCGCCGCTCACCTCAACAGTGACATGAAATATCCTAGAAGAAAACGTTACTAAAAGGAAGACTAAGCGGAAGAACTAGAAATGGTATGAATACAGGTACGCCATTGACTGCGACACATCGCCATCTCGGATAGCATCTCTAACCAGCGGTTTGAGTGATCACGAGGACCCCACCCAGGCAGGCGACACCTACCCACTTTGCTCAATGGAGCAGTCAAGGTCTTCATATTTTGTGACCACGTTGTTGCCTGACCACCACGCGGTTTTACCCAACTGTTGGTGGTCTCAGTATATAATGCCCGGTACGGTAAACGATCAGATGACATACGGAGTACGTGACCCAGCCAACGCAAGCTGTGTACCGTGATTAGTTGATCAATAGATCGCGCATCCCGAGCATTCCGGAATACGCGCCGGCGAACGACCACATTGCTCACGCGATCAGTCCACTTAATATGGGCCAATTGGCGGAGACAACGATGGTCAAACACAGCAAGTCTGTTGATATCTTCTTTGTGAACAGGCCACGTTTCCGAACCATAAAGCAAAATGGAGCGCTTTACTCAAGACCCTGATTCACGCGGTAGTGAGACGCTCACCTAGCCCGCGAGTGCAGTGAACAACACACTGATGTCTGATTGTGGTTACTGCTGAGCGCACTGAATGTACTATATATATATATATATATATATATATATATATAATATATATATATATATATATCCATAATATCCTGCGTTTCCAAGTTGCTGACTGATAAGGATTATTTCTTTCACAGTTTCCTTGGGTTTTGGTGGAGGTACATACAAACCTGACCTCTCCTGATCTTCACAAACCAGGGTCAGAGTGAGGCAGCATGTCCACTTTGGACCTGACTGCAAGTTATTGACCCAAAAAATTCTGCATTCCAAATGGTACCGTTTCATCCAATGCAGGTTCTCATCAAAACAATGACTCACTGTGAGCATCGATCGACACTCAGGACACACCAAGTTAATCAACAGCACTCTACCCCCATTAAGACAAACATCAACGCTCCATCATCATCATCATCATCATCATAACAACCATCAGCCTGACCAGAAGGTAGTGATTCAGGACACCGCTCAATCCTCAATGACGTGGAACATTTCAGAAGAAACGTTGTTGGAAAAGTTACAGAGTAATAATAATGGTAGCAATAACAAATGACAATAAAAGAGGACCAGCTGAAAAGACTAGAAATGGTATTAGTGCAAGTACGCTATTGAATGGGGTACACCGCCATCTCGGATAGCATTTCTGACCATCGATTTTAGTTATCTCGAAGACCCCAGCCAGGTAGACACCACCTACTCACTTTGCTCAACTGAACAGTCAAGGTCTGCATACGCCGTGACCACGATGTTGCTTGCGACCACACGGTTTTACCCAACTATTGGTGGTCTCAGTGTAGAATGCCCGGTACGGCGAACCCTCAGCTGGCGAGCGGAGTATGCGACCCAACCATCGCAAACTGTGCAACGCGATTAGCTACCAAACGTTCCGGCATAAGTGCCAGCGAACGGTAACACTCCTCAGGCAATCAGTCCACTTAATACGGGCTAAATGGGGGAGGCAACGATGGTCAAACGCAGCAAGTCGGTTGACCTTTTCGTTGTGAACCGGCCACATTTCCCAATCATCCAGCAAAACAGAACGTACACAAGCATTATATAGCCTCTCTTTCAACTACAACCGAACGTCTTTTAGACGCCACAGCTTGGCAAAGGCAACTCGTGCTTTTGCTATCCTCACTGACGAGATACGGCTACCCAAGTAATTGAAAGTGTCCACGGTGTCAAACGGATTATCCGCAACGAATGAAGCAGAAATGAGAATGACCCAGTCCTGAAGCAGCGCTTCGGACCTTAAAGGCATGGTCTACATGTCTTCGGCAAAGGGGTTAGGTAAGACATCCTTATACTCCATATCGGTCAATCTGGTGCCAGAAAGAAGCTGAACATCAAGCTTACCGAATTCCCAGAGGGTGCTTTTCAAAATGTTGTCTATGACAAAATTGAACAAAGAAGGGGATATCGGAAACCCTTGATGAACATCACTAGAAGAGAGGAACGGCCAAGAAAGTTGTTCGTAAACTCTCACCCTGCTTGCAGAATGTTCATACAGTGATCTCAACAGATTCACATATTTCCCTGGTATCCCCTTGCAAAAAAAAAAACAGTTCCAGCGAACGTTACGAGCAACAGAATAGACAGCAGCTTTCAGGTCCAAAAAGATCACGACTGTCGGCGACCTACATAGGTACCGATGTTCCAAGATCTGTCACAAGACAAAAAATGTGATCAATGCATCCTCGACCGGACCGGAATCGTGTCTGTTCTCCGCGTGTCTGACTTTCTCTGGGATTAGTGAGCCGACGTAAAATGAGGTCAGGGAATAACTTGGACGCAACAGACACCAAACTAATGCCTCTGTGGTTGTCACATAGACTTCGGACACCATTTTTGAAGACGGGAATTACTGTTGATAAGCATCAATTACGAGGCACTTCTTCAGCCTCCCAGATCGTCTGGAGGAGTTTTGTAAGTTCTGATATCAATTTCTCGTCACCAGAAAAGGAGAGAGGAGATCTGGTCCAAGGGCCTTCTTACACCTCAAAAACTTAAGCTCCAGGACTACTTATGCTTCTGACGGAAGGCCGTATGAAACGCAAAAACTGGCCATTCGCGTCCTGTCGTCCACACGGTCTGGTTGAGGCCAGCCGAACTGTTCTACAAAATGTTCAGCCCTCCTGTCAACTTAGCGCAGTTGATTGGCGATAAGTGAATCATCTTTTTTACATATGATCTCACTTACAACTGGACGATCAGTACAATCACTGATCAGGGAAATAGCTTTCTGCTAGTCCCAGATACAAAGGCTGTCTCCATCTCTTTCGACTGTTTGATCAAGTAGTGCTCACGGTTTTTATGCAAGCTCTAAGTCAGCTTGCGCCCAATAGTCGTCGTCATATTGATAGCCAGGTGGCTCGAGACTTTAGGCGAAAAGGTGGCTAACCGAGCTCAGTGGCTTGAATGTTGTTATTGTTTGGCTGAGTTATCTGTGAAGTGAGTGCATTTAATGACGCGGGGCAGTGGAAGCCGTAAGGAAGCTGATGACGCCTCACTTTCACTTACAGCTCGGTTGTTTGTTTGCAAGGTGTAGGCGCCTTGATGTTGTGTGTTTGAATATAGACGTAGCCATTTTTAGTAGTTAAGTCCCCTATCCTTCTTTTTTTCTTTTCTCTCCTCATATAGGTTTTTTTCCTTCGTGGTTGTGTGGCAGTTAAGCGTTAGTGTGAACTACTGATGTATTGCTGTCTACGATGATGATGATGAGCCAGTGTTGAAATGCGTTAGCCGAAATACTGAGACCGTGAGAGGTGAACAACTGCCGCAATCTTTCGTCAGTGTCAGCGCGTTGTGCCCGGACAATAAATACCTTCCAGTCGCCTCTGCCCTGGAGAAAGACGAGCATTAAAATCGCCGGCTAGTATGATGATGTCTGAGTATTCAGGCTGCCCCGGAAGGTCAACTAAGGTGTCGTATAACGCATCTTAGATAGTATCCGAACAACAGTCCGTTGGAGGGGACGCCGATACAATGAGTACGAAAGGCTTTTCTGATTTGTGTTGACAGACTTTAATCGACATATTAAGTTTGATAGCTCATATGCGACTGTTCACCGTGATCCAATCGAACAAGCGTTGCTCAGCACTAAAATCCAGTGCGATTCTCACTTCAGTTCGATCACCAGATTCAGGTTTGACTTCACTAGAAACCCTGAGAGAAAAGCGCTTAGATCGACAGTTATCTAGAGGTGAGCTCAAACGGATAACCGTGCTAGAATCGTAGACTCGCGTCTCCGATACACAAAACACATCAAGTTCCAGACTTGAGACAACAATAGTCAGAGCAGGTTGCTGACCAACTTGTCGGAGAATGCAGACATTGAAGGCGTCCATGTTTACCAGTTGTCTTGGTCTCAGAAAATAATTATCACCCGAAGGCACTGAGACGGCAGAAAAGTTGAGAAGTAAGATGCAAGGAGAAAGTTGCAGCAGTTGAACAAAGTCACAGTTAGGAGAACAATTTTTTATATTTTCCGGTCGCTTACGTTGCACAAGGGGATTGACTTGAGCGATCCCATCCTGAGTCTCTGACTCAAAAATCCGACCTGCGAGAAAACCCGATGCAGTTTTCTTGGAGGACTCTACCCGGAACCAGACTCAAGAGTCTGACTCATTTGGCAGTGAGGAGCTTGCCTTGCCCGAGGGCGCATGGACAAGAGATTAATGTCTGCTTCTGTACACTGCTGTGCACAGTGAGTGTATCAAAAACACATCAGGCTTCTGGATTATACCATGTTTTTTGACCGTATCGGATAACACACGTCTTACGTGACAGTTCACCTGGCATTTTGTGCGTACTGTACAATTCGGCTCCAAATCATTGTAAATCCAGAATGCATGTTTCGTGAGACCTGAGAGAAATCCCTTTTTCTATGAAGTTCCACGTATTTGTTCGAAGAATGCTAGTTTACAGGCTTCAGAAATACAGTAGGTACAAACGCAGCATGTGACCTACAAATGCGGTTAGTCTGTAGGTTGACTAGATTTGGCAAATATATAATAGAATGAATAAAAAATCTCCTGATCTCTGTCCCACTGATCGTGAAGCCGATGAAGACCCAATCGAGTGTGCGAATGAGATTTTGAAGTGTCCAGTAGATTACCTCAGTCGCGCATCATCCATTTCGTAAACGACAGAGATGGAAGGGTGAAGTTGCTCGTAACAGTCAACTGTAAAGTAGGGTGAACATCACAAAACGTTCTCGTGAAGGGAACGGGTTGTGAGTGAAGACGGTGATTCGTTATGATGAGTACAGGAGAGTAAATTTGAAGAGCAGCGTCTAAAGGTTGACTACCAATTTACTAATGCTTGTTTATTATAGACTTGAATACAAATAATCAGTGAGGAACTGAGTAATTTGGCGTCAGTATTGTATTAAGCATGCGATTCATTAGCTCGTTAACATTCAAGTGATTTTGTCTTGGTTGTTCCCAAGAAAATCGGGATAACATGTCAGCAGTTCCATGCGCCATGGTGCATTCCAGCAGGTTGTGACGCACTCATTTACACAAACAAGGAAGTTGAACGACGTTAAGTGCAGTAACCACTTATTAATCAATATGTAGCGACTATATAAAATACTGTTTTTGATTGTCGCGTTCCTTTGTACACTTTTGATGATTTTGGTTCTTTATCTACTTTTGTTTTAGTTAAGCTATCCATTTTATAATATCCGTCTCGGGGTTAAAATTACAAGTTGCTCCGCGCCTCGCTGGCTTGACGTGTTTTCCACTACATTGTTTTTCAGGGTCGATACCAATATAAGGGGATCAACGCGTTGAGGTTTTGCTTTTCGTTGTCGATCGATTTTTGACAGTGAGTACGGACTTGGTAGCATTCTGTCGGACTGGTTCCAACAACTAACACATTGGTAGCGTTGAAGGAGTGCATTCTACTTAGTATATTCATATGCCATATGCGCCTCTAATATGTAACTGAAAAGGGTATCATAAAAAAGCTAACGAAACCTGCAAAACATTGAATGTGTACATCAGAGCAGTAGAATCGGGTTGTTCCTCACAAAAGTCCGGAATGTGTCTTGCCTTTGTTTGAAAGTGAATGGCACCTAATTGAACTCAATAACCAAACGAAACACAATCACAGAGACATTGGCCAATGTAACGTAGCTCGTAATGAGCCAGACAGATAAATCTAGAGTACTGATTATGTCCTGACAAGGTGGAAAAGTGGAATAACGCTTGAGATAAACGTGTTAAATGCATTTGATTGCCGTTGTCTCAGACAAGTATTTACATGCACATGGCTGGACAGCAACTATGAGATGAAGCTCGTGAAATAATGCGTACTATTGAGGTGTTCGGTTCGAATGCTAGCCTACAAATCGTATGTCATACTACATATAGAGGTCATATATTACGGGAGTACAGTGCGATGGACCCGTTACTGGTTCAGAGCCGAGAGAACACCCAATTGAAGTTATAAGAATGACTACTAATTTGATATAAATAGGAGGAAAGTCAGCGGATGAACCAGAAGAACTGTGGAACTAGATAACTGGGTGTAAAACAGACATTCTCAAAAGTGACTGGAATAGCAATAAGCGTGAAAATGAAGGGAACAAGGGTAAAAAAATGTATGTAATGATGATATAATTGGAACTTCAAGCAGCTCTCACCTGTAGCAGCTGAACAAAATCCTGAGTTCCGTTTGCCTAGCAGAGCCACAATATGCAAAGACAAAAGACCAATAGTCAGTTATCGCTATATTCACAAACAAAGCGCAATTCCTTTCATAGTAATAGATCCTAGTCGTACGCACTTACGTAATGTCAGCGCCGTTATTGATTGAAAGTAAAACAAATGGTGTACAATAACTTTTGGTGTGCACCACATAGGGGATACAATTGTTGAACGAAGCGAAACAAACGGACCGTTGCTTAATTTATACCTCAAAATAAATGCGTAGGCCAACTATGAGAGCATCTGTTCCAGTACGACACTTGCGGTGCGCACACGAATGCGAATTCGTTTTTATCCACAGGATGCATACACACGCAAGACAACCAACTAATGAGGGTGCCTCAGTTGTGGTGGTTGGTATATCATTCTGGCGACCAGGTGAACGCAAACACAATTGTCTCACGAATGGTGGGCAGGTGTTTGTCCCGCATGATCATAAAAGTGCTTCAATCTGCTGACCTGTTTTCCATCGAACTAGTCACAACAGCCGTAATACGAACAAAGTAACAGTCTCAAAATGAAAACTGTGACCTCCTAGCCTGAAGGCTTACAGGAAGTATGAGAACATGCGGTAAAGACACAGAAGTCATCCGGATTTTAGTTACTTAGACTCATTTGTCCAAGTTGTCTTACCTGACTAACCAGCCATGAACAGGATCTGCTCCTGGTTGGTGAATTTGGCAGTCATGTTGTCTTGTTCATTCCAAACGACTATACAGGCAGGTTCCGATGACGAAACCAATTAGCGAACAGCTGGGCAAATCGAAATGGGTCTGTCCAAACAGAATAAAACGGTTACGCAACCTACCCACTGCCCATGAGTAAATCGTGTTTACATTCAACAAGTGAACAGACCGATACGTCAAGCAATACAGCCAAGACAAAGCCAATAATCGATCAGGGAATATTGTGCGTGTATTTCAAAGGAATAGAGAAAACAAATTCACTAAACGATGTGCGTATTCATGCGCGAGATGTTAAAGCAAATGTTTACGTTTCCAAGACAGAAGCCGACGTTCATTTTGAGACAAACGGTAAAAAAGAAAGATCTCGCATCGAGTTAAAATGGAATGGAATGTGTGAGTGGGTCAACGGATGCTAGTAAATGCGGCATTAGGATGGTACACAAACGGAGGGAAGGAATTGTCAGATGCGCCAGTAGGGAATTGGTATTGGACTATTGAAAATAATCGTTTGGTAATCATCTGGACACTGAACAAGTGTCTGCCAGGCCAACAGGTTCATGTAAAGACCTCGAAAGACCGGAGAGACAATTTAGCCCAATGGTCACTGCGCCTACAGGTCAATTATATACCCTGAGTTTGTAGGTGTGCCATTGACTTCCACTACCGACCGCAGGCAAACGAAAAACTTACCAATAACTTCTGGAGTTAACAGCTTTGCAGAATCTAATTTGCGCATACTCCACCTGAATACCACTAGAAATTAACTTCCCGGGGTGGAAGCAAACTAATAACGACTGGGCAACAATTCGGTAGTATCACTATAATAAAAACTACATCGAAACTTGTAAATGAATAGATACATGTAGAATCAATATGAAGTGTCGCATACGTTCGAAATGGTACATCTCACGGGCGCCTCGGTCGTCAATGGTCGAATATAAGCAAAAGGTGTCCAAATTCAAGATGGCAATCAAAACGACTTTCTTCTGGACATAAGGACGTCATCAGAAGGGGAGTACGCGGTGAGTAGAAGGAAAAGTCAAACAAATGTTACAAACTTAGTAATTAAGCAGAACCCACGAGAACTAGTAGGCTCACGGCGTCAATACAAGGTCCATAGGAAGGTGGTTGACGCTCTGGCAAGAGGCGTGAAGATCTCAGCGAATACTAATGAAGTTGAGCTGAAAATAATCGTTTCCCAGTAGAGAACGATTAATCTCAACAAAGTGAGGATATTAGCGTGGCAGCTTCTAAGTGAAGGTTATTCCGAGACAGCAAGTTGACATGAAATGGTATTCACCGGATGCATCAGAACGCGACCTACTGAAACAAACAGTATACTGACCACGGATAGAAGATGATATGGTGATTTACGTATCTGCCGGCCAACAGTGTCAAGTACTGAAAGATGACTGCATGGACGCCCAGCAACCCTCACACCCGACACTAGTCCCCGAAATCGGGGAACTCTGACCAGTAGATGTTATATGTTCATTTCCACTAAACGCTTGCGGTAATCAGTAAGTTTTGGTCATGACAGAACAGTCGAACTGTTGGATTGAAGCGACTCGTGACCTATAACAGAAGGCACCCTACGGTGGGAGGTATCGTGGTGAAACATGTAGGGATTCAAGTAAACTTGTCCGAAACTGATAGGCCGTTGGTCGGTCAACGGAATCCTCACGGTGAGACCTGCACCTTTAATGAACTTCTCCGTACATGTTCCCTAACAAACCTGTTGAACTTGTCAGATACGCATTCAGGCCAATGACCTTTAGCATGTCGTATCCAATATGCAACGCATTCCGACATCGATAATCTTCTGCCCTAACTCTAAGAGATAATTTGAACTATAAAGCGGTTTTTTACTCGATTGAGGCCGGACTCGGCGTCCGAGATCGAAAGCCTGACATTATCAGCGGTCCCAAATCTGTCAACAACGTCAGTATCGATGTCAATAATATATTAGTGTTCATTGTTTGGCATGGCTCATGACCATGAACGCTGTCACAACCATTCAGGTTTTGTCCCACTTTTCTACGTGAAGCATCGGAGGAAGGACTCTTCAATACTACGTAACGTGCTGAACGACACACCTTGTCTTGACGCTGTCACAGTAACTAAACAGTACACGGCTCTACAGCGAAGATCTTCGACTCAAGACTCGTACAGCTTAATTCAGCAAACAACTTACAAATCATGGACTATTTTCACATCAACCCATCTGTCCGTCATATTCCGTAAATTCCCACTGTTTCAGTTAGTGATTTGCAACAATGAGTAATGTCTAACGCACTATCCGGTTTTTGATACGTTCTAACATATTGTTAGACAGTTTTCGTATTCAAGTAGATTCGGTACACACCTACTTACGTGTTACATGTGTTGTTCTCAGCGTTATTCACCTTCTGGTTTTATATTTAACTTTCGCGCCAATAAGCATATCATGACGAACAATGATGCACCAAGGATTATTTTGATGGATCGGGGACCACGCGTGGGACGCGAATAGTTTCAAACACGCGTGCAGCAACTGGGAATCGAGCGCATACGGAAGATATTATATCATCCACAGATGAGTTCACCTGAACGCGTCAACCAAACAATCGAAGAATGGTTATCAGCCAAGAGAGGTGACCGGGAATCTGTTATTGGTCAACCAAGCCTATGTTCAAGAGAGTACGAAGAAATCTCTGTTTTAGTTTATGAACGGTAGAAAGCCTCGACTTCCGCTGGATCAAGACATTGGAATATGGCTAAAGTGCAACGATTCCATGAGAGAATTAGTTGCCGAAAGAAGAGCGAAACAAAACCTGAAAGTGCTGCAATCCAAAATAAACGGTGAAGTATCGAGATAATCGGAACACGGGTGCCCGAGGTCCAGGCTCAATAAAAATTCTGCCTAAATGGAAAGGTCTGTATTTCGTAGTTTGCAGATAAGGCTTGTATGCACAATAAAAGGATGTGGCGAGATTGAACGGGTACACGGTGCAATGTGCTGGCAGAGTCGATCATAAGAGGGCCAACAAATCAGAGACGAGAATTATGTTAGTCAGAAATTATTCTTCAATGGTGACAGGAAGCCAAGGTACCTCAGAATGGGAAGTGTTGTATAATGTGCAGTCACTAGCGAACAGTATGACATGAGTCTAACACGCGGAAACTGAAGGACAGACCTGAACTCCAGGAAGACGAGAAGCTAGAAGCAATTGTTAAAAACGTGTATATGAACTGTGCGGGAGGTGTTAACAAGGAAACTTGCGATGTACTACTGCCAACGGATGCTCGCTAGCCGTGTAAAATGGTGATGGTATTTATGGTTGTTTACACAGCTTGAAACGGGCGTTTAGAAGTAAACGGCTTCAAAGGCCAGGTGTCTTCTGTGGTCGCAAAAATGAGGTCGGTGGTGCAACGGTCAGTAGGTTTGGTTCAGCTCGTGTATCGAGATTCGACTCTAGGTAAGAACGAGGGTAGGCAATACAGATGAGTTCTAGCAATTTCAATGTTTCAAGCCGAAAGATCATCGGATTATGGAAACTGTGACTCTACGTGAGCAGTGACCTACTTATTACAAACAAAATGTGACCAAATTAAACGTTTGGAAGAAAACGGAGCCATGCGAACACTCTTGTTCTGTGATAAAATCAGGCACATAAATCGCCGCGACAAGCTTGTTAGTAGTGGCCGTCAGTTGGGATTAATTCCATTCCCTCATCATTTCAACAAATTTCGCCGCAGGCGCATTCTGCTGAGGAAAACAGTTCGTCCAATTATACAGCTAACCGAGCCTTAAATTTTGTAAACACACGAATGCTCAACTAAAAACATCTACCACTGGATAAGTCAGACCAAGCAGCAGTTCAGCATCCGCAAACCGTTAATGGCAAGGTTGGCCATGAACATTTAACTCGTTGCCCTGACAACAAATGCAAACGACAGCGTCGCCCCGAAAGCTGTGGTGGATCAACAAATATGTGAAACACAATGGTTTCCTGATCTTTCTGTCTACTGAGATAAGCTGGTTGATATTTTAAACTCCGTTCATTTGAGCCTATTGATTTTTATCTCCCTACCAAAAGGAGTTAAGCCAAAGGAAATAACGTGCAATCCAAACAAAAACCATGTAGTAGTGGAAGCATTTTCGTCAGCAGTCGGAAGTGAATTATTACGTCGCCACTATTTGTGTACATCACTACAGTGAAGTCACAGTCGTACATAACGAATTGATACAACATAAATTCGGTAAAACGTGGGGTTCAAAGAAATTGCTACCAATCATTCGTGTTAAGGCGCTGACCTCACCAATCGTGGATATATTCTCAGTGCATCATAGCACAAGATAGCTGACTGATAACTAACTGCAGACATCACGCCAATCTGCGGACCGCATTATGTGTGAATCTAGACGTAAACCATTTGAGGCATATGTGGACTACCTTAACTACATGCGCAAATACTGGGTTTGACTAGGTTGTACTGTGGCTCAAATTGCCGGTTGATGCTGTTCCGTTAAATCAATAATCGTTTCCACGTTTGCGAAGAGAAGCGGGGTACTGTGAGAAAACCAAAGGGGAATCACATTAGCTCAAGTTATCACTAAAGTTTCGATATACACCAGTCCACGCAAGCTTACAGCAGCCCGGAAATACGGACTTGAGGAATGGAATATTGTTCCGCTTGGGGCGAAGTCGGATGCGTCATATTTTTGCACCTTGTCAAATAACAGATCAGTTACATACTCATTATCGGTCAATGACCGCTGGTTCGCTAAACCACAAACGCGTGTCCAGTGTTTTTTTGGAGTTGTCCAAAAGCATGGCTGCCCGAATATACAGTAAGTACTACAGGCGTCTTCTTTCCATTTATAAGCTTGAATCAGGTTGTACGGCAAACATTCCGACAGCTTCAAGGTCGACAGCGACCCACATCAAGCCTGTTCACCTTCGCCACTTTTAACCGATTATACTAGGAAACAGTCCCACGAAGTCTACGGCATTCAAGGGTTGTCGAGGTAGACTTACTACCTGACGGAAGGTTGACTAACTTTGACCATGTTGATGACAAGGCGCTGCTGTTTGGTAGTTTGACGGTAGCCCAGATAACGCTAGACAACATCTCACGCTTCAACAAGTATTTCAGAAAATGCAGGGCAGCTTCAAAGTAAAAAGTGTATATGGAATTCTATAGCGGTTACGTGGATTTAACGTTAGATTGTGTTATAGAGATTGTTGACTGGTTCATGTAATTGGAAGTTGTATTAGCAACGTCATTCGATGGAAAACAAGATCTTCACGGTTCACAATTATCAGACGCCGCTAATCTGCTCTCTAACCGCTTCATCCGATAGGCATTCCCCAAGGGGAATCAGGTACCTGGACTATATCTTCCAGTTTACGACTCAGGTACCGAAAACATTGTCACGGACACCGTCTCACGCGATCACAATCTTAGCGTATCTGTTGGCGACGGCACTGATCTGGTAGTCATGGCTTTTACAGAGGCTACTGATCTAAAGATCGAGTATCTTCGTTAAAGGAGCCCGCACACCTCAGTCCACACCTCTGACACTCCCAGAGGGAACAATCCCCTGCAACATTTCCCAGGGCATACCTCGCCCTGTAGTGCCTGCACCTTCCCGATACATTATACTTCTCCCATCCGACAATACACGCTTCAGCTAAACTTGTCGCTGAACGTTCAGTATGGCCTAACGTAAACCACAATGTCTGCAATTGGAGCAGCTCTCGTCCAACGTTCACCGTCATATGAAGAGCCCCTTTAGCATTCTCCCTTTATTAGACGCAGGTTTTCAACATGTATATGTCGTTCTACTGTGCACCTTACCGCTCTCTAAGCGTCTGTGGACGTGTATTGACCGCTTCACAAGATGGTCCATGGCCATACTGCTACCTAGCTACTCCTTAAAAACGGTAGCGACCGTCTTCTAGAAACGCTGGGTGGTAATTTGGCTGTCCAGCACCACAGATCGTAAGTCACACTTTGTAGGACACTTAGCAGCTCTTCTACCTACTCTGGGATGCAAGCATATTCGTACCCAACAACAAACGGGGTGACGGAACGTTTTCGTCATCAGCTAAAGGCCGGACTTACTGCGCATGCAGATATTTCATGGAAAGAATGACTTCCGTTAACATTTTAAGGCCTACGGAGCACATACAAAGAAGCTTTGGAAGTCACTGCAACCGAATTTGTTTTTGGATACACATTTAAGGCTACGAACGGTGTCAATCGCAAAGGAAAACGATACACAATTCCTGTTGGCAGGTTAAAGCCAATGTTCCTTTCTTGGACCCCCCGGTGGTTGGCGACAGGCATACACACCCGACTCCTGTCCACTCTATCTCTAGGCATGATGAACTCCGTGAAGACCTTCGCAAACCGGTGCGTTCTACAGGAATGACGTTTACATCAAAACGCCTTTTGTACTCACAGTTGTGTTCATCTGCAGACTCGTGTTTTTTAGTCAGTTCATGAACGGACACAGCCATGAGCAAACAGAAACAAGATGCTTACTACTTACACTGACACTCATACTTTCCAAAATTGATCAGGACTATGTACGCTTGCACGTTACCGATATTCCACCTTGAGTTCTATTACACTTAGAAGTGCTCACATGAAACTGAATTATGGCAGCAATGCAAAAAGTCCGCAGCGAATTGTCAGTTGGCAATTATGATGCTTCGATACGGTGAGCAATTCCTTTCTCACCTACCGTGCGAGTACTTCACTGCTTTTCGCATATAGGACAACCGGAATGTGGTGCGTGAAGACACAAGTCTCAGTTACCTATCGCGCGAAACTGGACAAACCTACTTCCTTTTTCTAGAGTCGTTACGGCCAAGCAGCCGGTTACGAGAAAGAAGATACGTGCCGATGAATGAATGACTCAAATCCTACAGGCGCAGCAACAATTCTCGCCCGATCTTTTCACTGGACTCAGTTATTCCCCGTTCAAATTTCACGGCCACAATGTTCCACACGCATCACCTTGCGATTTAGACCTTCAGGACAACACAACTTTTTTCTCTTCATTCTCTCGAATAGCAAAGGCATGTGTGATTCTCACTAAACTTCTGGGGGACAGCTGTGCAACGATAATAAGCAGTACTTTTGATAGTAGCACTCCATCGTACACTATAACTTTTACTTTTCATCCTACTTTTGTCTCAGTCAGGCTCTTAAATTGTTACTTCCGTCCTGAAGCCGAAACCACAACACGCCTCACGCCTCGCTCAGTTGGCGTGCTCTTCTCGGCATACTCCATTTTCTTGGGTCGATATCAACAAACGGGGTCAACGTGCTGAGCATTATTTTCGTTATCGTAATTACTTCGGTGGTGAGAATAAGAATTTATTAGGCTGTTGCACTGTTCCAACAGTTGCAGTGTGCACGTACACACCACGCTTTTCTATGAACCAGGTTTTTTTCTAACAAACTGCCATATTATTTTCGAATTGAGTGAATATCTCTGCAGCAGCCACAAATGAATATCTATGTTGCGTGTTGTTCAGAGAACCACAAGTCCGTCGTAGAATCTTGACGCAGTTACTGGTTTTACAGAGCACATACCACACTGATCCTGATGTTCGAGTGATTTTGAAGTTCATAGTGTCAATTGACTTGGAACTGAAAAGAAAGTCAAAATGCAGAACAGCTTGCTTGCTGTTTCGAACAAATTGCTCTAATCAGTAACAGCCAACACTAAATCTTGATCAAAGCGAAGACCCATACACGCTTGGGTTATTCCACACTAACAACTCGTCGGCACACATCAACTAGCTCTTCACAAAGAGATTAACCGGATTACGTTGCCCGAATATTTAGATCTTTCCTGCCGTATGTTTCAGTGGTACTCCTTGACCGACTGGAATGCGTGAACGACACCAGTGCATTCTCCTGGACCCTCTCTCCTACATAGACCACACTTGAGCACTTCCTAACGAGACGTATGTTCTTATTTCCCACTTCTGTAAACTTGGTAAAACGCCATCTCCCGAATGGCTTGATGCCTACCTCCGTTTCGTATGTAAGAATTGTCTATATAAACGATGATGCGTTCACACCACCACGCTAACGTTCGTATTCACTCGAGAATTATGGATTGGGCCACGAACATTTCGCCACCCGGAAGGCTTCTGAATTGTCATAAGCATCTGACGGTAGACTGTTCTTTAGTTTGAACGAAAGTGTTTCACAGAAGTTCTCAAAGACCTCTCTTCCCCTATTTTGAAAGATGACACCAATCTCGTTTTCCGTTCAAATAATAAAGCTAAAGTATGCAGCTGACAGTTTACCCTCGAATCCAAGACTACCCTTGCTCACATTCCAACCCAGATGAGATTAACTACCGTATTCTGCTTCCCCCAATTGCAACGCTCGTAGGATTTGTCAAGCCTTAAGGGCACTGAATATAAGCTATTCTCTAGGTCCGGAAGTCATTCCTCCGAAACGGTTTCAAAAGTGAGCTCCTAAGTGAACACCTACTCTGCTCGTTATTTACTCCAACGATATTCCGAACAAATTAAAATTTGCCTCATGTTTTCGCAGTCCCAAGTTTAACTCTTCAACTCTAAATGCCCATTACGTCAAATTCGCCAATTGCCTAGCGGCCTACGGTAGCTTTTGGTACCAACAATCCACAGGTTACCTCCTTACTTAAGTGTCTTACGAATTCTAAAACGAAGTTCCACAAACGTAACTGCCTTTAACGCCCCCAGGTCGATCGGTCTCTCTTCAATTGCTTTTGTCTTCAGTTTTATTCCGTACTCCATAGGTGTAACTCTCCTGAAATTACTGTTCTCCCACAACCGATCTTGGTCTCCCCCTATCAAACTATAGGATTTTCGAGCGTTGCAAAATGGTTTTCTTTTTAAAGCACGAATGCCCTTCGTTTTTTCCATTTTCTTCTATCTGCAAACCTCAAATTCGTCTTATCCAAAATTACTGTTCATACAACTGGAGTGGGGACATCAAATTTCACGTCCAAGACGAAGCCGTGTGCCCATTTGAAAATGCATCCATAACGTCGACCCTATAAACACTGTTACATCGCAAAAATGCTACCCGCTCATCTTTTCTACCGTTATTATCATGGAGAATGCTCATCAAGGCTTGGCAGATATATTCCTCTCTTCATTTCTCTAAACCGCAATATACGTTGAGTCATCCACACCAGGTAGTATTACCACGTTGTTACAAGGAGACTTCTTTTTCTTAGTACAGCAAAACTGTTAAATTCACCCTTCTTGAAGTTTTCTTCTCTTCTACAATTGCCAAAAGCCGAGTATACAAGCAACTTCCTACCACTCAGCAACAGCCATCTTTAGTTTCATGCTCATTGTATGAGAAGGATCTTTAGACTATGGGCACACCCTTCTGCTGCAAATTCATGTCTGTGCGATAAAAAGGATGAAGGCTATGCTAGAAATTGTGTTTTGTCCCTGTACTCTCTTTTTTGATAGACTGGTTTCCAATAGTCTTCAAGAGTTAAGCAGGAGTAAAAAGGGCTTTGACGAACGGTTTGATGATTACGGAGGTCAATTTGATTACCCACTTGACGTCATTACGTTTTATTGCTTTTGATTTCCTCTGCTCGACGGCCATGATGATATAAAATGTCACGCATATGGTCGGATGATGAGTAACCGGAAGCACTGTTCACCAAACTGTGGTTTGTTTGCCACACCACTGCCGTGTAATGTCATCAACGCCAATCAGTGATGCAGCGCCGTCGATGACGATGACGTCATTCCGTTCTACCATCCGCTGCGGTTAAACGTTCATAAAAGTTCGACAGCTGACTGGAATTCAAGCGAAGAGGTTGGCTGGAATGTTTATCAGGCGGTATTGACAAGTTAAGTGAGAAAAGTGAATGAACGCCCGAAAAATCGTAACATCCACAACAAAGCAACAAAACCACCGGTGCCGTATGTTTTGCGGTTTCTTCTCATCTATCAAGCATCAAGAACCTAATAAACCGGAATCCTCGTTAGTTACATTTCATTAGTAGCCTTCGAGAAGAGTCCGAAGTGTGCATCGTCTGAAGTCGTCGTACTTCCACTGGAGACTATTTACTTACGACCCAAAAATGAAAGGTTTGACTAGCATTCGCTAGCCACCACCATACAAGACACTGGTAAACAGACTAACTACTTCTAGTGGTTCACGTTAATTGTTAGAGAATACACCCTCAGGAAGATTAGGGTTAAACAGAATCGTAATACAATCTGGGACAACTGTAAGACCATCTGCGATATTTTTTATTCACTTAACTAAAGTGAAGACTCTTAGGGTAAAAGTTGAATTTTCAAGTAACCTTTTATCAGGCCAAACGACTCGAAGTGATCGAGGAACAAACTATAATCACAAGTCGTCTTTACATACTTCTGTGACTGACGCCAGAAGTGTTCCAAGCTCATCAAAGAGGAAAACAAGCAAGACAGTTGCTGTCATGTTCATTGCTGGACCTCCTTTCTGAAAGGCCCATCGATCAATCTGTCTAGTCTGTTGGTTTTTTATCTGTCCTTCGACATCCAACATTACCGCGGTCGCGGCAGCGTCAACATCGCGGTGTAATTTGTGTCCATACAAACTGATGGTACACCAATATTACGTGCTCCAACACATTTACTACTTGACCTTTTCAGTACCCAGCTTTGCTGGAAAGTGTATAAAGCTCTCAATACGGCAACTTCGTTTCCTCCCTCTCGCGCTCATCGTAGTAGATGATGAAACGACTTCTATCACCGGATCAATACGACGTGAATCCGTCGGTAGTCGGTTCCGCGAAACAGTGGGAACACTAGGTCAGAACATTGTCTTTCTTTCCCAATCCTGCATTGAATTTCGGTTTTTTAATTGTTTCAAGTAGAACACTACCCAAACTCAATCACAGTAGTTGCATTCAGACAAGCTTTTCGGCCGGCCCATTTCATAAGGAAACATAAGACTAGAGTTTCATTCTTATTAGAGCAAATGCCTCGGAACAGGAATAGTTGACTTGATATACGGCCCACGAGCGCGTAAACGGAAACGGAATAACGACCAATGAAACGGTGAATAATAGTACGACGAATAATGGTACTGAACAAAGAGTACGGACTATACGCGGTCAGTTAGTCTCTTCCCATCCAACCCATCCACCCGAGGCTACCGCAGGAACACACAGAAAAAGACTGGCCTTCGAACAGAGCTTCTTTATGTCGCTCTGCCCGAAGACATGGGCACAAACCCGTTATAGGGTTTGCGACTACCAACAAGTAAGATCCAAGGGAATGGATCAGACAAAAGTCTAGACGGTACAGTCTAGGCGTTTTGTCGGGATGACAACAACAGTTGTCACGTGGACCCAGGTCGATTGTGAAGACCGGGGCCGCGCATGACCATGGCACTCACAAGTGAACTTTGTTACTTCTGGTCACAATGTTTTCGGAGAACTGGCAACTTCCCCCGATGAACATGTACCCCGACACTCGTGTTTGTGAGTGTTAACCAAAACACAATTCACCCCAAAAAGTTAATAAGAGCGAAATTCGAGTCTAGTGCTTCCTTACGAAGTGGGTCGGCCGAAAAGCTTATCTGAATGCAAGGACCGTGGTATCGAATGTGGGTGGTTTCAATCTGAAATTTCCCAATTCTCTCGAGCCTGAAAATCCATCCAGACCGCCTACCTTGTTCGGTCATATTTTTACATCAGTATATGAAGTCCTAACGTAAGTAAGAACTACGAAGATAATGTCGAGACGCTCCAGTATACTTATACTCATCTGCGTAACGAAATTTACGTTGCCAACAAGTAAACAGGATTCCGGTGAAAGTCTCGATCCGTTCGTCCGTCAGTTTAAATCGTCAGCCGATGAGTGTAAAATCAATACGGTCAAGGCAAAAAAACATCGTGACGAAGCATCACATGACTCATTCATTCCCGGAAGCCAGTCACTGCACACACATCACAGAGTAATAGAACGTACATTACCACCTTCGACCAGGCACGATTACTGGAAGCAGCGTTTGAACAATCTCAAACAGCCATCTCCCGGCAACCTACGGCTCCACCACAATGTACTAACATTTGGTCATAATTCACATTTGCTTATCTGTATCACTCATTATTATCTTCTATACATTACAGCCACTGTATCGTCCTTCTCAGAAGAGTAAAGCCTTACTCTACGGGCCTTTGTCTTCTAACGATTCAAAGTACCACTTATCGAATACCGTTTTTCTGACTCGTTACAATTTACTCTTCTGACAGACAAAGCCCTACTACCAGAACAACTCGACACCGACCCGGATTCATCCAACGCAAGAAAACAATGGAACCACTGGTACTTCACATTTCAAAACTATCTTACATCTCTCAAA
>LUCH01003203.1:0-11154 GCA_013368495.1 Paragonimus heterotremus | reverse complement strand
TATTCACTGGGATCCAATCCAGCAAGCATTGCTCCGCTCTGGAACTCAGTGCGATTCCGACCCCAGCAATAATGCGGGGACACCCGGGATTGTACAAACGCAGTTTTCGAACTTAATCTAGGTAATTACATACATATCTTTAGTTTTAAGCTACACCCATAACACCATGTCTCAAGCCGTAACTGACTCTGGGGCGGTTTGCGAAATACCGCGTTATAAATCAAACGTAAATATGAACTAAAGGAAGTAGCAAATAGAACGAGAGGAACAAAAAAAGGACCGCCGACTTGCTGCAAATCCACTACCGACTGCAAAGCAGTCATGTCTGAAAAACGCAAGTCAAAGTGACATCATAAGTAGTTCACTTACATGATTATCCCGTCGGTGGCATACTCAGTGATTAACAATCGTCATTAATGGAGCGCTGGCCTCGATCTCCAGAGCGCAAGCTAATTCACTGATCACGTATTAGGAGCTCTTAGGTAGATTCACAACCGACTGATGAGTACCGGGATTTTCAGTAACTTTTCACTCACTAGTCCGCTGATTGAGTTCACCTGAGAAAGTAAGCACTGCGCCACGGATAAACAGTTTGGAAAAAAGCGGACACTTCCTGAACGACACCATTTTAACTAATGCTATGCATAAGAACCAAGACAAGGGTGGAATATGAGGTTGGCGGTTCAAAAGTCGGAGACACAACAAACTGCTAATCACGCTGAGCCTCATCAAATTATCTTACAGCTTGGTGCTATCGCTCGCCAAAGACAAGACAGAATCAACAGACATACATGCTCACGACGAACGGTTGACACTCGCTGATAAACAACGTTGAACATCGACCGGATCCCTACAAAAGACAGACGGACAGGCTTCAGTGCAGGTCGGCTGAGTATAATGCTGTGATGACAGTAGTCTAGGGTTTTAAGACATAAAGAGACGGAAAACGAAAAGAACGAAAATACACAGCAAACGGGGTGAGCGACGGGTTTACACCAGACAGCCGATAACAGTCGGAACTCTACAGGCTACAAGACGAAAAGATAGCCAACAAACATAGTTACAGTTTAGGCCACAAACCCACATCAAACGGTAGAAGCGACCATTTGCGGTCATTCTTCGTTACTGTCATCGACCAATTTCCAGTTCATTGTTGTTTCTTAACATTCTCACTAGCGTCAATGTTCAAGTGACCGGCGCCCCAAGTCACACTACCTTCCGGTCAAACTTATGACTGTTGTGATGATGAGTTCATTGTTGCTCGTTATGCTCCTGTCCACTACAGACACTTTCTCAAAACTCACCTTTCATCACTAAATCGGGTTTCACTCCACTCTTCATCTCACATTGCAATTAACCTTCTGGGTATATCCAGCCATTAAACTTTAACTGAACCGTCCACCACCAAACGGCACGAAGGATATAACAAATAACCGGTAGAACCCCTTGACTGTGTGCCGTGGTCAGCTAAATCGGAAAAATAACCCCGTTCTACTCTTCGAGTCTGACCTGTCTAACGGAACCTGTCCGCAACTCGGGACCTGAAATTACAAGAACTGCCTACCGACTGCAACACTACTACACCATTACACAACTCGAAAAACGTCGAATGAACGCGAAATCCTAACTTACCAATCAATTCACGGTTGAATCACCGCATCTGCTCTGTTGTCAAAGAGAGGCGGGTTGTTGCTGCACAAATGGCAACCACAGGTTTACATGGGGCGTAGCAATTCCGTGATTTCTTTACTTTTCACTTCGCAAGATAGAAGCAATTCCAGCGTTTCCCATGTGGCGACCGAGCCCAGAAACTATGCAATTTAGATTTGTAGATTTACAGGAAAAACCAGGGCATTGCAGGGCGCAAAAAGAACAGGTAGAAAAGCGGAAATATATTAAGGGTTCACAGAAAAGCAACAAAGCGAAAACCACGGAAAACTAGAAAATTATATGTACATCTGAGTTGTATAAAGCGAGACATTCCAGTTAGGCTGCCTTACAACATAGTGTAGATTTCAACTGTTGCAAGGCTTTACCGAGTTCAGGAGGAACAGCCATCAAGGGGAAAGGATACGACATCCACTCGGATGGTGGAAGGGGTAGTAGCTCTGGTTTCGGAGCAGCATGAATTACAGAGTCGCAAAACTTCCGTGGTGAATTGGAACTTGTACGAATTTTAACATGTACAGGACTTCGGGGTGTAAAATGAGAGAGCGTCCTTCCCTTCCGCGATTTACCAAACCGTTCCATCTCCACCGACCCTGCGCGCGCCAAACATTTAACGGTGCGTAAATCGCCACTTAAAACAAATCAGGAGTGCATGTAGAGAACGGTTGGTAAAAAACGAAGATGTGCTTTAGTTTCAGTGAGGTTATGATGATTTCAGCAGCATGAACGATCATCCCTCAAATCGTTTAGCATGCAAATGTCGAAGGGGTTGGTTAAGTCAGGTCAGTCGAAACGCGTGAAGCTGTCGCCTACCAGCGCAAGAAACTGGACTACCAGGCTGTTAGCCGCCACGTTCTGTGAACTGAACTGCAAAATGAACTGAAAAAGTTTTCACTTCCCTGCACTCGTGATTTTCGTTGATCCCACTCTGCTGCGACAGTTGGAGGAAACAAAGCGTCCTTTCGTTTCATAAGGAAATCGTCTTAGGAGACCGTGTGACTGTGATCAGGGTAAACGCCCGTAGAGACCAGCGATATTGTGGCTTCTCTAATGATCCCGACTGCAGCCGTGTCATTCCGCTTGTGTGTTCGGTAAGCCTGATTCTGTGTCCGTCTACTACATGAGGCCTGATGTAAACTCTGTGCCACTTTGTTCAGTCGTGTAACTAATTTCAAGCTGCAAATGCCTGTCCTTTTCCTGATGACTCATCTACTATTCCATTCTTCAAGGTGGTTTACCCCAGACCTTTCCGACCGTTGTTTAATTCGTTCGAAGGTTCCGCGTATTTTTTGCCTGGCGCACTTTTGAGTGCTGCCGAGTGCGCTGTAGCCCATCTCACGCTTCTTTTCTTCCTCCCGTTGGTTGCTGCCGTTGGTCTCAGACTAGGCTAGAGCTTGTTTATCACAGTTCTGAACATTGTTGGAAATATACCGTTTGTTTCCGAATTCCACTGCGTTCTTTATTTCGATGTCTGTTGGGGTTAAGTGTCGAATGCCCTTCTGGAAAGGCGTTTCACATTGTTCGTGGACGAGGACTAAGCGCATATCCACCTGTTCACTACACTCCGAACGTAGCAGACTTTTTCAGTTTCAACTTCGACTCCAAACCATGATGAAGGCCTACGTCTGTTGGCGCCCAGATGATTGTTCGATGTGCTGCGGAAACTGACCAGGGTGCGTTTTCCGTTGATGAGGTGCGCAGAGGTGGGGATAAAATAAAGATGAAGTGATAAATCCTAGTCACCCTGATGGACATAGGCAGAATCGTACTTCAAATTGGTATGAAGCGTGTCTGGCTACCTCTTAAATGCATACACACTCAAGAACTCGTTAATCTTTCGGGCAATTTATTCCACAAGTTGGCAAACTAAATGGTGAAAAATTTAACCCAAACGGTCAATCTTGATCTTGTTTTCCTAGTTGTAAATATATAACCTCTTAAGACCCGTTCCCGTCGCATCGAAAACAAACAAGTTTGAGGACTTGTGGAAGCGAGGTGGGTAGCGCTGTACACTCCGATAGGGTCCCCTGTTATCCTCCGTCACTCGAGCCAGGATTGGTTCGACTGTCTTGGTCGGCTTCAGTAGCCCAGACACTTCATACACCATGTTACGCGTGTGGCGAGTTTTCATACTTTTTCAAAGACGATAATTTTCTTCCTGAGATATTGTAACCAAGCAGAATGTTTCAAATTTTGGGGAGAAATGTGGCCGAATACAGCGGAATGAACACTGTTTGACATGAGTTGGCAATCGCGGATTCCAGACGATATGACGTTCGTCGTTCTGTTGTCGCGGCCGTCGGAAATTGGGAAGACACAGTAAACCTACTAGCAAGCTGACTATCCGAATCTTTCGATTTTGCTTCGTTTCTAATTCGTTCGTCCATCTATACGCGTCCCTTGGACACTTGAGGGTCAATTGCGTAGCGTTACACAAGACGCGAAGTATTAAACGTTCTCCGGTAGGTCCCATTCTAGTGTCCATTGGTAAATTTTCTACGTGTCCCCCTGGAGGGCGCCCGAGTCCGACGCACTTCCAACCATCTTTATATGATCCGCAAGTAGATGGCATGGGCTCACTAGGTTGACGATCAACACATTTACGTATATCAGGATAGGCAGAGGGACGAGGATTGAATCTTGTGGTACGCCGCACAACGGACAGCTTTTGTCCAAAATCACCCGTCTTCTTCTGACCCTACACGATCTCCCAATTAGACTTTTGGGGATATGTCGGATTTTCATGGCTTCCGGCCCAGTAGCTTTCAGCTTACCGAATCGAAGACCTTCTGGAAATCTGGATACCACTCCTCGATCAATTCTCATCTATCCAGCTCCTCCGTGACAGTGTCCAAGAGCGTTAGCAGGCTGGTAAAACAGGGACTACCTCTTAGAAAGGCTGGTATGCAAGGCCACTTCCGCTGTTGGTACTATCTCGTCCGTCTCAAACTGAGGTCGTCTGGTCACATGTCGGGTATATAAATAGGAAGCAGAGGCGAGACAATCTGTAAAGGTTTAGTAGGCATATGGTAGAAAAGGAACAATGGACATTGGAAGAGACAGAAGTAGAAAACAGAACAGGAGGGTAAAATCAACTGTTGCGTTCCCATACGTGTGCAATCAACATTAAACCTTACAGGCTATAACAACGGTAGAGGGAAACGTGGGTTAATAGGGGTACATACTGTATTGCCCCATTTACAAGCGGTAGCCTATTCTTACGTGCGTGGACAAGTGATCCGTTGGTCGTTTGAAGAAAACCAAATCAGAAGGCAGCTTGTGTCCCAGCACGAGAGCGGGGCACACGGGTGGCCTTGACGCGTATACAACACACACTGCCAACCTTGCAAGTTCTCGACCTAACACAGGAACACGGGTGACCAACTCTTATCAAACGTTTGCTTGAAGTCGATCGTCATGGTGGCTAGTACGATTGCCACTGGCAATTTATTCCAGCCGCTCACTATTCTACATGAGAACTAATGAGCCCAAACCTTTCTGTAGGTACCTGGTTTTGCAAGTTTCCAATCGTCCCCGAGGCGCTGAGCTGCCACTGCCAATAAACAGCGGACCATACGTCAAGAACCTGTTGATTGCTGCTGGTCAATATCTTGTAAGATCAAGCGGATGGAAGATGACCGGTTGAGAATAACGTAATGAGTGAACAAGGGGTATTTTTCGACAAGCAACGTCGACGTGCGAACAACCGATCAATAAAACGAAATGATAATACGACAAAACGCCTAAGGTGTACGCGGCAGGGGTCGTTTGTTCGACTGTGCAGGATACCTTTGGTTACTCTTAATGGTTGAAGCGAACGTTGGAACACACGCAAAAGTTTACAACTTTAGTGTACAAATGGCCATCGGAGTTGTAACGTATTCAATAATGAACAACGAGAGTCCCTACAATCTCCCTTATCTCAGCGATAAATGTTCCGGTTTCAGGTTTCAAGTCCAGCTCATCCAAACTCAGTCACCTTCTATGTTCCGATGAACAGTAGACGTCCGCATATATCAAGTTCAATCGCAGAAAATAGGTTTATAGTGTCATCCGTGGGTAATACGGTGAACATCCGCAGCGCCCGTACAGTGTACGGTATCTGGCGGTTTTCATTGTCTTCCGCACATTTTACCTTTCTTAATTGCATATACACATTGTGCGTTTAATGCGTGTAAGTCGAAAACCACACTTTTCTCGAAGATCGCGAGCCGTTCGTCCTTTCGCTGCTCCGCACTTTCCGTGTGCATGTTTTCGTGGAGTTGAAGGCCAGTAAAATCTACGATCTGTTTCAGCTTACATCTGAATTCATCTATCAACATGGTTGTCCCCATGGTACATCCGAAATCTCTTGTGGCAGCAGGACTGGTCAAGTCCATTAGAAGTGCCTTCACTTGGTTTGGTGGAAATCTTGTAACCCGATGTCCTGCACTTGTTGGCGCTCTCTTGGTTCTTAACTGTAGATGTCGTGCATACCACATATGAGCCTTTCGGCTGACGCTTGCTCGTTTTGTCTCCCTTTATGTGACTGCTGCTGGAACATCTGCTCAGGAATCACGCTGCCCCACGGTGTCTCCACGTTGAACAAAGTTGGTTCACGAGTAAAACGGGTGACCGGAAGCTGAAGTTTTGTTCAGCTGTTACATTCGGTACCCATGAATCTTCGCGAAATACTATAGGTCATTTCTCTCTTGTTTTCATGATCTTTTGCTTCGTGTTCGTTCCTCACATACAGTGCATAAATTTTTGAGCCCGTAATGCCTTCACACATTGTTCATTGAATATTTATGCGTATTTATTACTTTGGTTCTGTTTATTTAGTGATACGTTCGGTAACCTGATTTTTTCTAGTGATTCTGACGTAAACTTGTTTTTCAATAAAGTTGTGAGCCTTTAATTACTTGCGTTTACTATGTCAAATTCACGCGTTTGGTTAACAGGCAGAAGCATCTTTTTGGTTACCTTGGGCTACCATACGGGCCATTGTGTTTTTAAGTAGCCACGCGATTGCACACAGACGTCGGCAGTTGACATACTCAGTCAGATACCAGACGAGTCCTAATAGGATAAACTCAAGGTGGTGTTGAAACATGCCGCAGCTTCAGACGCGGTCAGCCCCGAGCAATTACTTTCCGATGTCTAGATGGGCGAACTCACTCCCTATCAGCCGCCTCACAATATGATATATTTGGTTGGCAACAATAGACCATGTGATCGCACCCTCGGACAGCCATGAAATGAACACATCCCGCAGAATAACACAGTTTTTTCATCAGCCCAGGATCATAACACTCCGCTGGAAGAGTAAACAGAGAAGGTGGAAAAGTTCACGGGTGTCTATCTGGGCGTCCTATAAATCATGTGTGACACCTTTCCTCGCTCCGATGTACCCCAAAACAGGCTTGATTCGTCTCCAAGGACAGGTGTTCTTGCTGACGCTTACTGCGATTTATTTGGCGCGACACTTTATAAAATGCCGTGAGTTCTCATGTTCTAGAACCCGTTTCTCTCGCGACCTCCCATATCTACAGCCCAACGCTCTAACATCGGGTTTTATTGCGGCCACTTTGGTGACAATTCACGCAAATGCAAGCGGCCGTGCGTTAATTCCAGTTCATTTTCCAAGGGCAACGCAGATCAATGAAACTACCTGCCGCCGGTAATGACGAGAGCTAGCGCTGTCCAGTCTAGCATACCCTAGTTTTATGTCCACGATAACTTTACCAGGCACCGTTCCCCCATCGACACCGGTGCGGTGGTCAGCACTACATCTAGACGCGAAAGTAAAGGCGATCTCAGACTTGTGAAGTACACAATGCGCGCGGCTAAAAATTCCCAGAACGTGGTTTGAAGCAAAACTCTCTTGGTCGCTGGCATCCGACTACGCCGCAGTTTGACTCAGGTGTATATTATTGCTGATGTTCAACACTCGATTCATGGACTTTCTTCAGCAAGCCTCATAGAATCGCGTATGTTCTGTAATGCGTCTGAAGTCGGTTATGAAGCCGTGGGGCCATCTAAGGGTGGTTGTCCGGACTAGTAGTATTCAGTCCAGCTTTCTGATGGGCAAATTCAGGGTGAATCCAAAGATGGCAGTTACGATACCTGGGTTTAGGCTCACGGCAGCCGTTCTGTCGTCTAAGTTGATATATTTCCTGATTTGTGTGTTGAGAATCCCGATAAGTAATGTTCTACTTTGGACAGATTTCACAGAAGTGTTGCAATACTTACAGATTACACTCAAATGTTTGAAGACTCCGCATGAACTCCAGGTAGGTGATGTAATTCCCAACCACGAATGGGCTTTCAGGGGTGTTTGTCCTTATAGCGTAACCACTGAGGTATTTCCCGGTAATGATGGACACGTACGTCAGGTGTCGGTAAGAACTTTAGACGCTGCTAATGTCAGACGGGACGTCAGATCACTTTGTTTTCTAGAGGCGTCCACATAGCAACACCAAGTAGCCATGGGTAAGACAGAAAGTACGGATCCCTTTGTTGAACAGGTCGATCGCCGTTGTTCCTACTGCCACCTCAAGTTTGGAAAACCAGCTGGTTCTCGGGGCCCAGTGTTGATTTTGTTGAGGTCTGTTGCATTATTTTAGATTGTTGTGCCTTGTTCCATCAGCGTTGAAGGGTGGCCCTGTCTTTCATTATTTTTCCGAGAATAAACAGTATCAACCATTTTAATTCTTACACCAGCTACTATGACCGTTTCTTTTGCTGTTATTCAGTCTGACCCCTGTACACTTCTAAACGTCAAAATAAGACATACTTCTCCCATATTCTTTCTTGAGTAGCTTATAATTCTTACCATTCCTCGATGAGTAAACAATCATTTTGCTCCTACCCAGCCGAGGACCATTTGTTTGAATGAACTCAATTCCGTTTAATCGTCCATCATTACTGAGCGGTGCCTAGTTGTCACAGTTGTACCGGAACATTCTTTGTTTCATTTGCGAGGATTTTTCACATTCGAGGCGAGATATCTAATTTTCATGTACATTGATTTAACTGGTACCCTAGTAAATCTAGCATTCACGAACGTCTTCTCACTAACCGTTTCGAAGAAAGATTATCTTCTCTGCCGTTAGACATTGAGAAAGGCATTTTTGGATTAACAGATTACGCGTAACTCGTTGTGAACCTTGAATCGTTAGCGATCGATTCAGTTGCCACGCTCGCGAGCCCACGTTGATTGCTCTGCGGGAAGCCGACGGTCGCCAGCCAAAATTCGCCCAGCTACCGCATCTGGGCCTCATTCATCCTTCGAACAGCTCGTGATCATCAATTTTGTATGCCGTTACCATGCTGCTCCAACAGGTTCGAGACTATGTGGTGACTACCGGGCGCCTGGCCGTATCGTTATCCCATCCCGCACATCCAGGAATTCTTCATTGGGTTTTCTAAATGATTTTGGTTTGCAAAGTAGATCTGGTCACAGCATACGGCCAAATTCCAGCGGCTCCCGATGACATCGCTAAAGCAGCATATACAACTTTTGACGTCTACGAGGTTGATAGTATGCTGTTAGGCTCCAGGAACGCCGCCCAGGCATGCAGCGCTTCACGAAGCAGGTTCTACGCAGACTGCAGTAACTGCGTTTAACATGAAAGACAAGCTGGTTGTCAGCCGCAAAGTGCAAGAGCGCATTCCTCACTCAGAGTTTGTCCTTCAACGTTCAACCTATTACGGCTCTACCGTTAATACCAGCCAGCGCGCCTCTGGATCTCCGCACCGACAGACTACATCAGATAATCAACAAATCACCGCTAATTGTGATCGAGTGGTATAAAAAGACAGGTGTTCTATAGCGCGGTCCCTGACTTTGTTGGAAACTTCTTCCCAGGCGCTCCTGACCAAATTATATATTCGACTCGTTAGCGTATAACCCGCTGTTAAGCATGCAGCTTTAACAAACTTACTCAATTTTGCGCATGGGTTCGTTGGTTCGGAGGTCATTGTGTAGCCTGTTTGCCTAAAATTAACACACTTCACCGGAATCAAACCTTCTCTTCCGTGCCCAAATTAATAAGGGGACCTAAGAGTTGGGTTTGCTTATCCAACATTATGCAATCAATTTGTACAATTACCGCAAAGCCTAACTTCAGATTCTGAGAGCCCAGTTCGATGTATTAAACCGAGTTATTTGCAAATTTTAATGCTCAGCGTGCAGCTATTGACAAAAGATTTTTGGATGCTGCGTAAGTGTTATTTCATCAATGATGTCTTTCGCAGGAATCAAGCTTGAAGGTCGTTCCAAAGAAGGAGCTGCCATTTTGGCGCGAATCCATGTTTTTGAATATTCATGGAAATGTTAAAACTGAAATTACAGGCAAAATGTCGGCAGTCCACCAGTTGCAAATGAGCAGTGCTGACGAGAAAATTGGAGTACATTGAATAAGTGCCCAAAGCACTAGTTTGGTGAGGAAAACATTTCCCACCATTTTCGCGAAGACAAACTGTTATTCGCACTAGCCCCGTTTATCAGGTCTTATAAATGCGTGCGTTGTAATTTTCGAGATGAAGTACGTCACCCAATAATCTGAGAGTGATTAATCTTACGAAGTTTTGGAGATAACGTCAAATTGGAAATGTAGAACCGTACAATGTTGGCATTGTATTTCAACAAGAATACCAACATATTTGATAGTGGAACATGTATGAAAACGTTCCCAGCCTTCGTGTTTAGATGATATTTATGGTATTCTTCCTTTTTGTAGGATTCCAGGTAGATGCCATGTGACGAAACGTTGTTCCTAGAAAATATAGGAAATGACATCATGATATGGCCGCTTCCATTTTTGGTGTATATGGATCGGCGAAGAAAAAGGGTGATGTGTCCCATCCTTTCACCGAGAACCTTCAAAAAGTATCCCTATTCACCATACTGCGTTGCTTCCAACTGGATTGGGGTCGCGTGGTGTTCGTAGAAAACAGCAGAAGGAAAAAGATTACTTCAAGCTGCCTTCTGATCACGGGTACTACTTGATGCTTGGAACGCCAATTATCCACAGCGTTACAGATGAATATTCCAAACAACCTGACGATCAATGGAGTAAAAAAGGATATACAGCGTGCGCCCCAAATGCCGCAAGTTCACGGTTTTCGTCACTTTACGCATGTGATAGTTGGAAATCACCAGTTCCACGGAATTCAACTTGAGAGTCGTTCGAAAAGCAAAACGGTCTTTTCGGCGCGCATCCTCGATTTTTGAATATTTCTCTGAAATTTTAAAAGCGAAATTCCAGGCAAAGTACCTACAATACATCAATTGTAAATAAGTGTCGTTGATAGAAATATTGGATTACATCGAATAAGTCCCGAAAATATTGGCTTGGTGATGAAAAATTTTCCCTCTATTTTTGCGAAAATACCCCGTTATCGGCGTTGTCCCAGTTTCTCAAGTTTTATAGATGGTATCATTGCAATTTTCGAGATGAAATGCGTCATCCTGTAGCCTGAGAGGGCTTTATTTTGCGGCGT
>LUCH01003202.1:37750-74082 GCA_013368495.1 Paragonimus heterotremus | reverse complement strand
TTTTTCTTCTAGGATATTCCACGTCACTGTTGAGTTGAGCGGCGGCCCGAGCCACAGTACCTTTTGGTCAGGCTCACGGCTGTGATGATGATGTGTTGAATTAGCCACAACCTTGCGAATTCTTAATACTTTCATTTCTTATCACACCAGAAATCAACTTGGCGACTAACAACCTAAGGAAAATGATAGTCATTACGACTGTATACTGAAGATGAAATGTGTTGCACGGAAGGCACAAGTCTTTACTTACTCACGAATAACATAAGCCAACCAATTTTCGCGTTCAGCCACTTATTAAACATGCAGTGCTTGCGTCCACATTGAAGACTCTCGCTATCTTGCAGTAACATACGTATAGGCTCTGGTGAGACAATATACCTGACAGTCCACTGGTTCACAGCGCACGTATAGGTTGCGCCCTTCCGCAAATCTTGCAGGCAAAGTCAGGCTGACGTTGGGAGCTTCCTAACAAAACAGATCAATAGCATCATCGACGTCAACTAACAGCTGCGTCAGTGGCCCGTATTCTCAGCCATAAACCTTGCCGAGCATGCTGAGTTCACAGATCAAACCGTCACGGAGCCTACCTGAAACGGAACTGGTCCTGGCCACGAACAAACATTGAATGCATTAGATGCCCTAACAATCACTACAACTGCAATACAAATTTAAGGAAAACAACTCATAGTTTAAAAACGAAGGAGGGGAAAACACCTGGTCTAATTTCTTGCAGTGTTTGTGTATAAAGTTAAACGTGCGACGTCAGTGTGCCTACGCCTTGCAAGTAAACGACATCGCATTTACAGCTTTCGTTGCCCCATTACACCTACTTCACAGAAAACTCAGTCAACCTTCACTCCGTCGAACTTCAATAGCTATCAGTTCCTATAACGTCACGGGGTCCACAGTCCAAAAAAGAGAGACTACCAACTCGTTGCTTTGGTTCTTCATTTATCTACTGTTCACTCTAAGTAAAAGGATGTTAGTATCGGTAAGGAATGTTCGGCGAAGATGGCCATTATTGTTGGCATCCTTGATATATGATCAAACCAAATAAGCCTGTATATCTTTGCTATACTCTTCCTTTCTGATGTACTCGTTGCTTACTCACTGACATTATCCGACGCCACACAGATTGGTTATGCCACTTAATCGACTCAGCATAGTCTGCATACTCTCGATAGAACCAAACAAAACAATATCGTTGTAACGAATAGACTTGCGAGAGGTAACCGAGAGCGCAGAGAAGACAACGCCTGATAGAAAGGCTTTAATCAATCAGAAAACGAGGCATGTGATCTATAACATAACGAATAGAAAAGGTAGATTACGATAATATATGGAGGGATCAGTATGATAGGGAAGAGGACAATATGATGCAGAAATAAAATATGACAATCGTCCGCATATACACCGATCAACTTAGGACTTAGCAGAATCAACATTCCGAGACCCTCCACATCCAGAACGCTTCTTCCAGAATATCCATCACACGTTTGTAGAGAAAGGGGGGGGTCAGATACCCTTATCAAGCACCATTAGAAACGAAGAACACTAGATAAGGCTGCTCGCAAGTGCATACTCTGAATTCACAGAGGGTAGACAACGGCCAAAACAAACTGACACTTCATTGGGATTCTTTTGCATTAGAGACAGTACCAAAGATCACGATTTAACTAAAACAAAGACGGTCAAGACCTCTCACTGAGAAACGGAGCGCCGATGCCCCGGTGTCTTTGACAAGGTAACGGTATGATCGGCACACCTATTATCGTATCACGATTCTGCCTGCTCTTCTATCTGACTTCCGAAGCCCACGAATTAGTACCCGCGACCATCAGTGACGTAATGTAGACAAGACTAAAACAGCTGCGGTTGTCACACGATGTTCTGATATTGCAAATGGAAAGGAATGTTGGTAAACACCAACCACGGAGTACATTTCCGGCCTCCTATAGAAAACAAAAGAGTGTGGATACTTCAGATCATAAGGGTTCGTCACTGTCCTTAAGAGGAACTAGATGAATGGAGTACAGGCCAAGAGATTTATTACCTTTCAATATGCCTAACTAAGGATGGTCGGGCACAACATAACCAATCAAACAAACTCCGTCATCCACAGCTGAAGAAGCTGATTTAGATCACTTGTTTCTCTGTCAAATCTGTCGAACTGCCGCGATCATCCGTAAGTCCACGGGCCATCTATTTCACTTATCGTCCCACTAACAACTTCCGACTGTCAGTGCAGCTATGAAACAGCACTCAGATATAAAAGCACCTTGACCTGATCGGACACATAAGTCTCACGATCCTTACACAGCATCTTCGTAAGTCTGCAGTTCAGTTTATGGTGGTTATTATTGTGTTCAGTCAAGAGAATTAGTCGACGTTTGTTCATAAATTCCATTTCTGTCGTATCCGAAGTGCCCGTTTGGAATGGGTCTGTACAGGAAGTTCGCACGCCTGCTGATGTTTCGATAAAGTGTCCGTTTGAATCACTTAACTGCTGTAACTCTGGCAGTTTAGCTGTTTGGTAGGGGTTTCGTACATTCTCGGCGTTCAACATCCAACCGCATCCCATAGGGTCCCAAGCAGATGATCTCTAAGAAAACGATCAACCAAAGCTGGCACGAACAAGGGTATAGTCTCAACTAAAATGACAACTTCAAAATGAACATCTTGTTGACCTACAAGGGTCATGAGCCTGGTCAGCGAGCGCTGTGGTTCGAGAAAGAAGAAAAGTGTGCTAAACGACAATCTTTAGTGCAGTTATGCCAGCGACAACTGCCACCGAAGTGATCAAACTGCGTCCATGCTTGAGTTATGCATAGCTGTCTCCATTTGTCATCGTTTGTGCCGAAATAAGTAACTCGATAGACAGTTCATGAGAGGTACGTAAACGTAACAACGGGTCACCTTTGTTAGATGATCGTAGCCAGACACCGAACGTACAACTAAGCTGCTTCTTTACTGGAATACGAACAAGCTGTGTATTCACATTACCAGTGGGCACAATGAGGTCCGAGTGCTTAATGTCTCAGGAAATCAAAAGGGGAAACGTAAGCCTTCTTGACAGCACCTGAATTGCTGTCTGCGGAGGCACATACAGACATGAGAAACAAATGAAGTCTCTCTGGTTTGCGTCGATAGATTCCGACTTAAGTGTTGGGTCTGACAGCACGTAAACGATCATTCACTGGAATCCAGTCAAGCAAGCTTTGTTCTGCCCCAGACCTCAGTGCGATTCTAACCCCAGCTTCGGGGCGAGTATCGGATTCATCGTCACCACAGCCGCAGAATAACCCTTTTCGAGAAGTACTACGAATTCTTCGACCATAGTGAATAGCACGCCAGTGGTAACGGCAAATCCGTCGGAATGCCCATAATTCAAATGTGGAAGTCAGCAGCGCCGCAAATGAGAATAGTTTTGCTGCATACCCATAAGATCGTGTCCCACTACCCAAGCACTTTTTATGCCATTAGCAGTGAGACATACAACTCCATGAGTGTAAACGCTCTTTGTTCAGCCGCTTCCCACCGGTCTGTCTGACGTGACTATATCTGAAAGTATCAAATCCCTAGTCACCACAGCCCTCTGGATCAATGTAACACCCAAGCTTGACTGCCATGTCAATGCAGCTCAAGCGATTAGGGGCCAAAAATGCCCACGAAAAATGAAGACCGTGTGACTATCGCATTCTCAACAGACCCCAAATCGCGACAGATAATCAATACCGTATGTCCGACTTTTCTTTGATACAAGTCGTTGAAACTTTCTTTTCCAAGTTGGGGCTCGTAAGTGACTATTATCAAATTCCGGCTACCAAACAAGGCCAGGGCCACACTATCTGAACTATTGTAATTCGAGATTCGTAACGCATCTCGAGGATTTCGGCGTATCATGGGTGAATTACACGGATGGCCTTCTTTCAATTACATGTAAACTGGTAACGTCTTAGTATTTAACTAACCAACTGAACATATTCAAAGCTCTCGCGTTGTGCGTAATATGACAGGTGTAAACACCAACGTCTAATCGGGGTTACTTCAGCGGACTTCCTGAGACGTCACACTGATCAGTGGCATCACTAGTCTACTAGCCTGATTTCCCAACCCCGCAACAAGTACTGCATTCTGACGTATCCTAGGCATATTCGAGTGCTATCAACAATTTATGTCCCACTGCGTAGACACTTCAAAACTTTAAACAGCACGTACTGCCTTTGCCAATCGGCGACGTAGAAACGAAGTCTGGCTGTTGCAGAAAGGAGGCAATATATGTTTGTGCGCGTTCTGTTTTGCTCTACGATCCAGAAACGAACATATTAACAGCCCTGCTGTATTTCACCGTCGCTGCCTCCACCAATCAGCACACCTAAAGCGGGATGATCGCTTGAGTAACGCGGTCGCTCATTAGTACGTACTTCAGAGCGTTCTGGGATCAACTGGTCACACAATCGCGTTGCGCAGTCGGAGAAAGCCAAATCACGTGCTCGCATCATACAGTATAGGCTGAGATCGTCAAAAATGGGGCAAAACCATTAAGTAGTCAAGCAACGTGGTTGCAGACCCTGATCATTCTGTCGAGTGAAGTATGTGTCGCCTACCCGGCTAGGGACCTTGCAAACTTTCAAATCGGAAGGGTTAACATGCCCTAATCAATGGCGCGTCTGCATCCACGACATTTTCATAATCACCATAGATACCAATACATCAGTGGTTCACAATGACGCTTAACTGCCACACAATCACGGAGAAAAAAGCAAACCCTGTATAAGAGAGAAAAAGGGGAAAAGGATATAGCCACCAAAAACAGCTAGATTTTGGTACTACCCGAACCCGTTTATATCCATTTTCATCATTCTGGCCGCTCAAAAGACTTCATTCTTTGTAGATAGGATTAGTTACGACCAGACTATCTCAGTTCCTCCTGCACCCTTGTTTACCGTGGTTTAAATTGGAGCGGCGGTCTTGTCTCATGTCGTTAAGTATCCAATAGGAAACATGTAGTTAAGTGCTAATCACAACTAGGTTGGGGACTTAGCCTGAGTTAAGACGGACTTCAACTGACTCACACAAAACTTGACTCGCAAACGATACGAACTAAATTTCTCGAACAGCGGAAACTAACAATGTTGAAACTCACCATTATTCAACTTGTCTCTTACGTGTTCAGCCTTTTTAATTAGTAAAGATGACCAAACGACAGCAACTTTCTAGATGCAATGAGCGATTTCATGAAAGGCCCATTGATGTGTAAGCAGATTTACCTGATGGATAGTAAAAAGTAATGTCAGCTTTTCGACATACTCAAGTTTTACGGAAAAGTGGGGAAGTTGCACGCAGGTCTCCAAGGTTGACAGTAAGAATGACAAACGTACATCCTAAGCAGAGATAAACCTGGAGAAAATATAAGCATACCATTGGACACGAAAGCTTTATCTGTAGTAAAAATCCTCGACTGAAAGTATTGAGCCGCAGAGGTCGTGACGAAGCAGATTACGAGGGCTAAGGCGAACCCTAAGAGGTACTACCAATGTTAGAAGCAAATTCAAGGAGACAGGTCTGATGGCTTCAAAACTTTAACTGAGAAGGTTAAACCCTATATTTCGTTCTGGGCTGTGAGGATTTTACTGCCATAGAGTACCATATAATGTTGAAAAATGAGACTGAAGAAATGCCACCGCATTTAGATGTCCCAGAAGCAGAAGAGAAACTAGCGATAAAATGTTTAAGCCGCTGTCTGATATTGGTGAAACCTTTGACTTTAGTCCCTAGCCAATCTGTGAGCTAGGGGAGCAATGAGGAAACCAAGCCAAACTTTCGCTGCAGCAATACACAAAGGGCGTCGTGAGTGCAAACTCGACAACTAGCATCGTCTTCAAATTACCAGAAAAAATACTGCGTCACCGCACGGCAGCCAGTCTAATAAAATTGGGGCTGTTGAGTAGAAACTAACACAGGCTTGTAGCACGGTCGGGCTTCTGGAGGCCGAACTGCTTCTGGAATGAGGTATTTATGCGCATTCGAATCGTCGAGTATTCCTACATCTGGAAACCTATGGGTCTGACATGGCAACCACACATCGGTCGCAAGATATCCTGATGTTCGAAATTTCATGTGACCATGGGAACTCATCGTCTTAGAGATAACTAATGGAACCCCTTAAAAACAAAGTCCTCCCGTGTACATGAAAGACGTCGCGAGACACAAAATACATGGCAGTGGGTTTGAAGATGACCCCATGAAATAAGCTTAAGACTCTGAAGCTTCCTGAGCTCAAGAAGAAGAGAACGCCAGAGGACTCCATCAAAATTTACAAGTTCGTCTAAGGTTTTATTGGAGTAGAGCCGAACACTATTTTGGTCCAGTTGACAGTCTCAGCTATGTCGTCGTTTCTGCGTAAGTAAGATCAGAACAACAGCTCACAATAAAGCATGCTTTCTACTCACGAAGCGGTCGAAGCAGGGAGCAGGCTACTTCGCGATGTCGTAAAGAATGGTAATCCTATCGGTTTCAAGAAAATAAACACCTGAGAAACATTCTTTCTGCAACCGGACCTAGGGGCCCGTAGGGATCAAACATACTTCAAGTAATGATTGCGTCATTGGTATTACTGGTTTCTCATGTCTTTACTATACCTCGAGGCCTTTCTGGTACGCCCGCCCCTAAATTCTGTCCAGATTTTTCAGCGGGGGTTTCCTCATTTTATCTCAAGTGCTTTAACTACTCGTTTGCTTACATGAAGCCGTGAACATCGTGCACTCCTTCAGTCTGTTCAATCAGGTCTGGTCCATCGAGCAGCAGCATAGTTCGTCGATCAAAGGATTTTCCTGTTTCAATGGCAGTTACTCCTCCTTCAAATAACCACGGGAGTTACGTGGATCATTTGAAATTAAAGCATCTGACATCCATGCACATTGGTACAAAGGATCTAGGAAAACGCGGTTGAGATCGCCAACGTCCTCTGGACTTGACCAACCGACTAGCACTATTCCCAAATGTTCACTTATGAAGTGGTGTCATGGTTTATTTGCTTCAAACAACGAAGCCGATGTTATGTTCAACAAAAGAGTGCAGGTAGCGGTGATTCAAATAAATTTGTCGAGGGAGCACAATCAGTACATCAAGTTGGAAAACGAAGTGATTATCGAAGTTTACGTGTGAATGTTAAACAGGTGCGAAATTGAAAGGAACGTCTTCATGGATGACGCTGGCTATAGTCATGTGGCTGGGGGTATACAGGCCTCACAAAACACAGAGCACATAACGGTAGCTATACGTCTATGGACATAAAAACTCTGTACAGTATACTAAGGTCTGTTTACTCACTTACACTGCCTAAAATGGGATATGGTTTAATCCCGTTATGCATTTTTTCCGAAACTACTAAGTCCTCTTTTAATAACATTACTTACACTTTGTTAGTAAGCGTAAGTCTGGATCACAGGTTGCATTATGGGGTTTACTGAGTGTCCACTGCGAGTACGCGGAGACTGTTACAAATGAATTGGTGCTTTATCCGCTGCCCCCTTTTCAACGACCCGTAACAGAATCCATGACAACGTGAAATGCAAGTAATATCAGTAAAATTCGGCGTAGGCTATAGCTACATAGTCGTAATCTATGAGCGCAGTAATCTGCACAAAGCATCATAGGTTCAGACCTGTATTGATCGGGGCGATTAAAATAAATTCCTGCTTATTGTCTTCAAAACAACTTTCAAGAGGCTGCTTAATAATGCGGAATGTATGCAGGATGATTGATAAAGCTCATGTTGGCTTTGAAAAAGTGCGCCGTTACAAGATATAATTATATCAGCATGTAACGGGATACAGCGTAGAAGTTGGCCGATACGAAGGACTCATTAGACCGTTATAGTAGATATACGTCATTTCGAATCTGTAGCAATATAAGCGGTCGCGTGCGCTTTGTGCAACTGACTGCGCTCACAGACTACGACCATGTAGCTATAGCCAACGCCGTAAAATTCTGTACTTTATAAAAAAAGATCAGCACAGGTCCGAAACATAATACGAAGTGCAATTAAGTGTTCGAGCAATGTAAATGAATTATCACACTATTGTGCTCTGTACACGCTCATTTTATATCTGCAGTCGTATAATCTACCCTACATATACCCCATATATCCCAACCACGCGACTAGCCATTATCATGTTATTAAGGGGTCTCTCAGGGATCGTTGCAGAGGGCTACAAATGAAGTGAAACTTTATTTTTAACCGTCCAGAACAATACATATGGTATCAGAGCTAACGCGCCAAATGCCAAGTAAACCCTAGTGACTTGAGCCCCTTCGTGACAGACAAAATAAAAATTCGGATGATCTATTTATTGACTAACTTGTACTACAAGGATGTTGCCCCTTACTTTTCCACAATTGTAGGACCTTTATATTCACAGCCAATGGAACTTATGCGGTGCGCAAAACCCAACGCAACATATAGAGGGGTCAGCATTATACCAAAGTAAACAAACCGCTCCTGAATTTTAGAGAATATAATCAAACATGAAGTTACCCATTGTGATAGCCTGACTTTAGACCTTATGACGATCGGGAGGTATCTTCTTACAGGCTGATTCGTCAAAACATGCCGAGTACGCAAAAACATCTTGCGAAGTAGGCAACCAAAAATCCTCCCAAATAATTGGCAAACTTGAACAACTTCATCATTCTGACGAGGAGATTTAAGCTACTACAGACTAAGTAAAATACTGAGGTTATTGTAGGGCATAACAGCCATGAGAAAAAAACCTCCTCAAATATATAACGGCCTTGAAAGTGGCGCGTGGTTCGAATGTGATGAATTTTGAAAAATTCCAATTATTTAAGCGATTTCAGCAAATAATACACGGGTCCAGCGCTGACAGCCCAAGTCCTCTAGCTTCCATCAGTTTGTCGGTGACGACATGCTACGGGTGTTGTTGATCTGGAAGACGATCTTTGCATGGACGTTATAGTGTGACGACCAGCACTGAGTCCATTTCAGCTATCTCTTCGCGGGATCGTCGTCTGGGGGTCAACTTAATAGGATCCAATCAGTTTGTCCGTCTCGATGTCGACGGTGTTTTGCCGACCTGAGGGTGTAGGATCGAGCGAACCGACAACAACCGGCTGAAAATAATGCAGCCAGTAGACAAGGGGTATATTGTTGACTTGCGAAGTCAACGTGGAAATGAACGGATGCATATACGAAGCGGTACCGGAGCGGAGCGACAAGCGCGCACGCACCGGGGTCGTATGTTCGAGTGTGCGGGGTCGTTGTCGGTATCTATCATCGTTCAAACAAATGTTTAAGTACATACAAAAGTAGGAAACAACATGAGTACAAATGGCAATCGTGACTCTGAAATAACTGACAATAACGAATAGGGTAGATGCAGAGTTCCCCCATTAGAAGGCACCCAGAGTGTTGACTTTGACGACGTTGCAGTGTTTCAGTTAACCTGAACCGTTGACACGAGCATAAATGGTCTAATTGATTCCTGTCACAAAACTCGCGTCTATGGCCGGTGAAAGAACACGGGGGAACAATTGAAAGTGGTTCGGGGAGGCACGGCTTGGAAAGTTAATAATCATAGGCCAGCTTATGAATTGGGAACAGACTAGTTGTAATCGGCCTCGTAGGATCGCTGACTTGTTCGGGCTCATCGTATGCCTTGCGGAATTTTGAGTTTTCCCGCGTCATCGGCGTACCGGTTTACTCTCAGTATCTAGAATATACAGTATTTATTAACGGAAAATGATAACTTTTCCGGGTTTCTGCGTCCATCGTGTCCAAAAGAATGCAGCGTTTAATTTTTCCAATTTTTTTAAAGAAAAATTTCGCTGACAATTTTCGCTGTAGGCTAAGTCATCTTAAATCAACTCGGTAAGAACATGGAATGATAATAAAAACTGGATACGACGGACGTCCACATAGTCTGCAAAGCTCACCGACCTCCGCAACTCTCGACTACGTCTTTTCTGGAGACTTGGCTCCGTCGACGCAGATGGAGTCGTAACCGAAACCGAATCTTTACCAACGTTGAGCAATACACTAGCTGTTGAGGACGTTGTTGGTCGTGAATCCATGTTCACATCAGGGACCTCTAGGAACGCTTGCTTCTGTCTATCGATAGAGATAACCTCGCGTTTACCCTTTCGTTCCAACACGAAAGTCTTATCTTAGCGCGTGAGTACGCGGAATGGGCCTGTATACGGCGGGTGTAACGGTCGTCGAGGAGTAACTGCACGCGCCAAAACGTGAGAACAATTTGACAGACGAGGGTCTACGTACGTTGGCGTCGTCCGTTCAGTTAGAGGGGTCGGTCACAGTCGTCTCATGTTCGGGCCAACCGCTCGCCGTAATCCGCTAAGTTGATGGGTCCCGTTGCGCTTGCGGCAACCATCTCTCCGGGTAAGCTTAAGGAGCACCCATAGACTAACTGGGTAGGGTGGTAGGCAGGTCGGTCCTTCACGTGTTTTAAATACTCAACAAGACTAATGACGCAATCTCATGCCACGAAGGGTTGTTGCTAGCGGACAACGAAATTTTCAAATGCTTATGAGAACGTTCAACTAACCCGCTGGCTGCCGAATGTTAAGTTGTCGTGCGAATTCGACGACGGCCGAGTGTGTTGAGAAGTGACGTGAAGGCCAGGTCACAATGTGATCTTCCATCTGTGGTCACTACAGAGGGGCAACCAAACTGAGCAACCCAACGTTCCATGAATGCTGGTGCAACGGTTTCAGATGAGCAATTTGTAATGAGTATAGCTTCTGGCCAACGTGTAAATCTATCTACATATGTCAAGACATATGTACGCCCACTTGAGGGTGGCAAAGTTCCGACTGGATCAACATGCACGTGGTAGAAACGCTCATCAGGGACTGCAAAACTCCCTACTGGGATACGTGTGTGACGGCGAATTTTAGACCGTTGGCCCTGTATGCACTCTTTGGCCCATGTGCGGACGTCGCGATTGACATTGTGCCAGACAAAATGCTCGGTGATCATTTTGACTTTTGAACGTATGCCTGGGTGGGACATGTTGTGCAACGTATCAAAAATTCGGCAGCGGAAAGCTAATGGAATAACCGGGCGATGGATACCTTGCGAAGTTTCAGAAATAATAATCCCTTCGAATGGATTCATGGGCCCGCTCTCTAGATAAAGGGAACTGAACCGACGAAATTGTTCTATCTCCGCATCGTTGTTCTGTGCAGCTGCGATTGCTGCCAGATCGATTGAGCTGTCGGCCGTGCTCGGTTTGGCATTGTTGCGCGAGAGAGCATCTGCGGTTCGCTTCGCAACACCTGAAATGTGACGGATATCGGTCGTAAACTGAGCGATATAATCCAGGTGTGGGGTCTCCCTAGGGGAGTACCTGTCGGTTGTCGAGCGCAAGGCGTACGTTAGCGGCTTATGGTCTGTGAAGACCGTGAAGTCCCTGCCTTCAAGAACATATTGAAAATGGCGGATGTCGAGATATACCGCCAACAGCCCCTTTCCAAAAGCACTATACCGCGACTCCGTTGGTTGTAAGCGTTTAGAGAAGAAAGCTGATGGGCACCAGTCGTCACCGAGTTGCTGCTTATCCTACAGCCACGTCTGATGCATACACAGTTGGCGCTAAAGGAGCGGACGGGTGATGGTGTGACAACGACGCTTTATTGATGAAAGCTGTTTTTAAATAAATGGGGGCAGTTCTTGCGGCCATTGTAAACGAAAATGAGCGAACCTTGCCTCTGAGAAGGTCGGTGAGCGGTTGCGTTTACTGTGCACAATTAGGGATGAAACAACGATAAAAATTTACAAGAACATCAAAACGGCGAAGTTGCTTGAATGATGTGGGCTCCGGGTAGTCCACTATTGCTTGCACTTTGTCGGGAGAAGTTCGATCCAGCTCGTGGATATACGGTGACCCAGAAAGGTTACGCTGGGCATCCCAAACGAGCACTTAGCTAGGTGTATAGTCACTCCATGATGTGACAGACGGGCGCATAACGAACATAATTGCGAGCAGTGTTCTTTCTGTGAGGAACTAGCGACCAACATATCACTAAGTACGGATAGACACCGTCCAGTCCACAACACCCCTCGAGAACAAAACGTTATAAATTCTGAGCAGCGTTGCTCAGACCAAACGACATACGTAAAAATTTGAAAATTCCGAACGGTGTTATCACTGCTGTCTTCGCGATGTCTTCGGGTGCTACTGGAATCTGGTTATACGCACTCATTAGGTCTATTTTTGTAAATATCTGCGTTCCTGATAGGTTTGCTGTCAAGTCTTGAATATGCAGAATAGGGTACCTATCAGGAGTTGTCCTGTTGTTCAATGCTGGATAGTCGCCACATGGGCGCATGTCGCTGTCAGTCTTCTTTGGCACCATGTGCAACCGCGAAACCCATGGACCATAAGACGGATCGATGATGTCCAGTTGAAGCATGTGCTCAAATTCGGCTCGAACAATTTTCAACCTATCGGGGCTAAGCGGCGTGAACGACTTCGAACTGGCGGCCCCCGTGTTACATTGTGATATGCGACGTCGGTTGTTACGGCCGTTAGTTAGTTGGCGGGGCGGACCAGTTGGGGGAATTCGGAAAGAAGTTTCCCTTAAGGCTTGCCAACTACGGGATTGGCTAGCATTGGGCTGATCACAGCCGTATGCGACAGCTTACCCCGAATATTGAGTCTTGTCGAAGTATCAATCAGGCACTATCGACGTGCGTCGACCAGCAAGTCGAAATGTCGGAGGAAATCGATTTCAATAATCGGGAAGGGCATACCAGCTACCACGAAAACTCACCGAAAATCGCGTCGAAGACCAAAGTTAAGACTCAACATTCGACGGCCGAAGGTTCTGATGGGCGTACCGTTTGCTGCTCGGAGTGCACCGTCAGATTCTGATCGTGCATCCGTTACCGAATGCGGGATGACACTAACCTCCGCTCTTTTATAGATAAGGAAGTGCTTTTTGGAGGTCGAATCCCTTAGAAAGAAGGGGCGACTGTTGTTTAACTGGCCTGTGACTGTCGTCGCTAAAACATGCCGGCCTGCTAGTTTAAACGTTTGTCTCCACAAAGGCTACATGGTGATCGACATTGTTTAGCGTTATCACCATACGTCTCATGGTAACAACAAAGATTGCTAGACTTCAGGTCGGGTGGTGATCGAGCACGCATCAGAGGAATTTTTAATGGTGACCTAGTACGCCTAATGCTGGCACGAAGATCCGCCAGCTCACATCTCAGCTGAGCTATCTCGGCGTTTGGTTCCGCAGAATTGCGTTCGCGACATTCAAGTGTCTTACGCAGCACTGCTATCTTGGCGTCCTCTGTGGTTAACGAACTATCCGCGGGTTTGTTGGAGGTAACAACCGCCCCACTAATGGTGACGACGTCGTGCCTCGAAAACGTCCATGTATTGTATCGGCTGGAGCCGCCGGATCACTTATCGGACGTGTGGGTACCACGGGCAATAGCCTTTGTGTAAACTCAGGCAGTTGCTGCAATCACAGCTGTTGTAACAAAGCCTCTGGTAACTGCGACCTGCCCACTGTCTGTCGCATTTCTCGAAGGAGAACCGGTGGCTCTTTGTCCCTCAACTGTAACCGTTAGAACAGTCGTTCCAGGAGCACTTTATCAAACGGCTGTGTTTCTTTCAGAATCGTTCGCTTAGCCGACACATAGCGATCAGTAGTTGAGCCTAGCAAGATATCGCTAATCAGGTTTGACATATTTGGGGGTAGGTGTGGTATAAGTTGCGAGAACTTGTCTGCATCGCCTGTTGTACGCCGTTTCTTAAACTCTATTTCTAACACGGCAAACTACAGCTCTGAATCAAGATCTCCGAAAGCAGGAACGCGTAAGGTGATCAGTGATACGGAAAATAAACATTCGGAAAATGTCCATAGCGATTGAGTGGATGCGAACGGTACAAAATTAAGATAAGTATGTGTGTACAACATACGCACTCGAAACCTAATATGAGAGAGGGAAAATACCGAAAACTAATTTATACGATAATATACGATTTATGCGGGCTCATCAATTTGTAGGATCGAGCGAACCGACAACAACCGGCTGAAAATAATGCAGCCAGTAGACAAGGGGTATATTGTTGACTTGCGAAGTCAACGTGAGAATAAACGGATACATATACGAAGCGATACCGGAGCGGAGCGACAAGCGTGCACACAGCGGGGTCGTATGTTCGAGTGTGCGGGGTCGTTGTCGGTATCTATCATTGTTCGAACAAATGTTTAAGTACATACAAAAGTAGGAAACAACATGAGTACAAATGGCAATCGTGACTCTAAAATAACTGATGATAACGAATAGAATCGCTATAACATGTAGTTGTCGAAAGCAGGGTCTGGCGCTGCCCTTGTGGGTTACAGAGAGTACCAAGAGGAGTGTAAAATGCTAATCTACGGGAACAGAGTAACATCAGACAATTTCCTATGCAAGTGGGGACCCAATGACACTTTGAGTCAGTAGCCAGAAAACAGCTACCAACATTTGACTGAATGTCTTATCAGTGGTTTATAACCCTGTAAGAATGAAGTCCTCCAATGAAGCTACGGGGTTGAAGGAAGTCGACCTTGTAGAGATTTCGTCGTTTTTGTTTGCAAACGATTTTTCATTTCTGTACAACCACCTTTTGCATCACCTTTGCGTGTTGTTCACCTTGATGAAAGTGACCTTGTAATACAATACAAATTTTGTGCACGTCAGTCTGCTGTCCTCTCCGTTGCACAGTGGTTTGACGGTGCTATGTGGATCGACTATCAAATTCTTTAGCTCCGCTGCACCACGAACATTGTCACACCCGGGGTCGCGCTTTAGCAGTCCACGGGATATCTGTGATATTACCCACTTCCGGATACTGGTAAGTTGGAATATTGTGGTGGTCATCTCGAACACTTGTGAACACTTTCCTGTGAGTCAAATCCTTTTGATTACCATAACTTGCTGGAACTTTGTAACTCTTTTGTCTCATTCGTTCATTTCGTTGTCACTGATAGCCTAGTGAGGTACACTCGCATTTACCCAATCTATTCTGTAACTTGTCTTGACCACTACAAATTCACTGTGGTGACTCCTTCGACCGTTATCAACTACTATGTTGTATCCTTGTTGCATGATTTTCGAGCCGAAGTGAAAGTGTGAAAGGATTGATAAACCGCGTAGTCTTCGAAATTCGTGAGGGTGAAGTTTAAGGACTTCAAGACGAGAATCTTAGGGGAAACGCCGCAAATCGGTGACCATTTTGGCGGCTACTTGCTGGACACGTTCTCTAAAGTGTAGATCTTTTTTCACACTGTTGTGTATCACTTGATCAGCACACTCAAGCAGCGTCCATATATAGGCCCAGTGAGGCGATTAAAAGGCATGCCTCTCTACGCGGTGATAGGCTGTTTTATTATCCCAGAAGTCCTAAATCCCTTTTTGGCGGCTACCGGGTGGCGTTAGGAGAAGTGTAAACCAATCGACGGCCAGCTGCCTGGGACGTTTACGGGGACAGCTTCTGCGATGTTCACTACACTACGTGCATCGCGAGTGAGCTCCTGGAGTCTGCTCTCAGCGATGTATGTGCACACTCGCTGTCTTATGGAGGGAGACCGCTGTCATCCGACCAACACTGAATACGGTCACGGTCAATCTGGAATGCATTGGGATCGCAGGCATTCCAGATTCTTGACTCATCAGCATAGAGGAGAGCGTTGCTGGAAATAAGGTCGAGGTCACTGATGTATATGGAAAACGAAACTGAACCAATTGCGGACCTCTGAGGACCTCTAATCGAGATCGAAGAGGTAGAAGAATGTTCCGATTGGACACGATAGGACATAAGTTGGCGGAAAACCTCCCCTTGGATGCAATAAACTCCTGGTTTATGTGCAAGAGTGTCGTGTGAGACGCTATGAAAGTCTTTGGCGAAGTTATTGATGATTGCATCCGAGATGTGGCCCTGTTTTTATCTGTGTCAAGCTATCCATGAAGGTTAACATATTGGTTATGCTTGACGGCTCGGGCAAAAAGCCATGTTGACAGATAAAAAAAGATTATTCTGGAGGAAACGTGTGGCGGTAGCCACTAAACCTATTTCTAGTTACTGTTGCTTTATTACATTGTTGACGATAAGTTTTACAATTACGTTCCAGAGATAAAATGCCTGCTTTGTTTATTACGGTTATTACTGCTGCTTCACAACTAGGTCCGGGTTAATTCATTCATTCCTGTATTTCTGGAATCATATCAAAACGTTTAAGTATTGCGAAATTTTACAGACGCTCCAGTATTTCGCAGAAGGTGTTGGTGAGACTGATCGGCCGATAACTAGCAGGAGAGTGATGGTAGCCTGCCTTAAGTATGGGTGTAAATATGGCCTCTTTCCAAGCAACCAGAGGAGTGACTGATCGAAATGTCCGTTCGAATAGATGGGAGAGGGACACTAGCAAACCAAGAGCCGATTCTTCGAAGATCTGAAAAGAGGATCAAGTCTGAAGATTTCACTGGCCTTCTTGTGGTACGATGTGTAAAATAGTTCCGAAGTTCACGGTTGCATATTTCACCTACGATATGAAGAAAGTTCGTATGTTGTGTGCCGTCCCATTGTTTGTCTGCATGTCATGTGACGGTGTGGCGAGAATCCGAATCACACCCACTTCCGGTCAGTATGCCTGTTGTCGGCCTGCTCTTAGCCTTCCTAACTGATTTCCGCGTCGGTGATAGTTCTTGCGCTGTGTGAGTCCTTCTGAACAATTCGTCGAATAGCCATTGGGTTTCTACTCTCAACGGCTTTCATACGGTTCGCGTCTGATTAATCCGTATCTGGGAAAACAACTTGGTGCACCGTGCGCCAAAACACACCTCATGCATATTAGCACACCTGCACACTCGATCATATGATCACAGGCAACCTCGGAAAGTGACTCCAGCAACAATTGAACAACTTCATTAATATTGCTTCCAACTTGTTCGAGAAACGGAATCAAAATGTTAAAATTTTGCACTGCGGATTCATTGGTTTTGCCTTCAAATCCACACTGAGTTTTAACATGATACGAATTAGTAACCGAATCAAATAATCCTCAGTCATGGTCGTTACTTCAAACTGTTTCAAATACCCGGACTTATCATTGGATACATGAAGTTTATTTTGGTAAAGATAAACAAACCACACTGTTCTCAAACAAACCAAACCACTGAGTAGTAGGAGATTTTGATCTTCATATAGATTGAACATCACCCATAATTGATCGCAAACGTTGCATTTCCATAGACTTTCCAGTCGGCCCATTTCGAAAACAAGCACTAGAATCGAGTTTCGCTCTCATTAGCGCCCGTCAGTGGTCCGTCAGTTGAGTGTTTACATATGATAATTCGGTCATGCCTACTGTGGGATCAGTGGCACATTGGCATACGCGGTTTTCTCACGAACAGCGTGGCCGTGGTTTTAATACATGCAGTGGCAAAGATATGCACTACTGACGAGGTCTAATGAGAGCGAAACTCGAGTCTAGTGTTTCTTTTCGAAATGAGCTGACTGGAAAGTCCATGGAAATGCGACAGCTGCGATCAATTGTGAGTGATGTTCAATCTGTACGAAAATCAATCTATGCGGACGACAAGGGGCTGCTGTCTGACAACCTTAAAGCGGTACAAGCAACGCTGAACGCTATTTCGCGTCCTGCGGAGTACTTCGTAGTGCGCTTTGCAGCCTCGAAATGCAAGATTGTCGTAAGTCTAGTGTTAGATAATGAAGTCATGGGGGTTGTTGATCGGTTTGTGTATCCGGGAAGCTGCCTCAGTGGCGGTGACAGAAAAGGTGTACGGAACGAAATAGGGGCGCATATTTTCAAAGCTTTAACGGTGTTCACTAATCTGAGGCACCTACGGCGACAAAAGAGTATCCCTCAGAAGCTCAAGAGTCGCGTATACCAGACAAAAAAGAGGGCTGTAATACTTTACGGTAGCAAAAAGTGGCCCCTCAGGATAGAGGACGTAAACCGTCTTCAGTATTTGAACACCGACGTCTGCGTTCAATCGCTCGTATCGGGTGGAACCAACGAGTGGGCAACGAAGAGGTCAGGAAGCGGATGTTTGTCATCGACTGTCGAACGAGTTCTTTCGTTCAGTCCTTACACTTGCACAGACATAGGTGGTTAGGTCATGTGCTAAGGATGCCAGTTAGTCGTCTACCACACCGAGCACTGTTTGCCGACGCTGCGACCGGTTGGCGCAAGGTGCGAGGTGAAAAGAAGATGACCTGGCGTAGACAAGTGAAATCGTTCGCGAAGGGGTTGGGCGCTGTGGATTGGGTTCGTCTCCCTGGCTGGAGACCTCGAGCCTCAAAGATTCGGTGGTTTGAGATGTTAGGTGAGATGGCGGCCAACGGAGCTCCGTGACGCGGAGGTTTTTGTTGTTTGTCCGAGTTGTCTGTGAAGTAAGTGCACCCAATGAAACCGGCAGCGATAACCGTAAGAAAGCTTTCTTGTTGATGACGCCTTACTCTCACTTGCAGCTCGGTTGTTTGTTTGCAGAGTGTAGGCGCTTTGATGGTGTATGTTTGAATACGGCCGTAGCTATTTTAAATGGTCAGGTCCCCTCCCCTTTCTCCCTTCTTTCTTCTCCTCGCCCTAGTAGCACACTGATTAGGTCGACCGTCTCATTAGTGACCCATTAGTGTCTCACGTCAGTCACTCAAAAAATTCAGTGATGAAGCGATTTCGATTTCACTGTTCGTAACAGTAGGAACCGGAAAAATGCCGAGGATGTGGATTGCATGTTCAAAGCTCAATTGTCGTCTGTTTTTTTGTTTTGCGGCAGTATATGACCATTATTTCGCGAGCACGGCTTCAAACTAGTCAGCCATTTGCAATGTGGGGTGTTTGGATGGATTGTGTGGAGAATTGCAGACAGTGGGTTTTCGTTCTATTAACCGTTGTACGATCAGAGTATACGACTGAGCGATATTGCGATCACTTTCACCATTAACTGGGGTATGTCATTTTCAGTTGGATTCCGAGAACTTGTACGATGGTCGAAAGTTGTGCAATTTCTCTTTGGATTTTGATGGTCATCCATTAAGCACAGACTAATGAGCGTTTGACTCAGTTGATCAACATAATATCCTGGTTGACCTTATTGAAGCGGCATATTGTCGTACTTCCAATATTAACTGGGATATTCCATTTTCAGTCAGGATCGGAATGCCAGGCGAGTGTCAAATGTCCATCGATTTATTCAGAACGTGATGAACGAAGTGACCAAAGAAAGGGAGGAAATAACAATTACCGGAAATTACCTGAATCTTAATTTGGTGTAGAGTTCGTGTTCTCTCATTACATGTTTATTGCTCAAAACCGTTCGTCTTGAAAGTTTACCGATATATCGACACCACGGCGTTGAGGAGTGACTTCGTGGGGAATTAGCTTGAAAGTAAGATTTGCTCGTTATTCAGGCCCTTTATAATGTTAGCCGACAGCCGTTCGTAACAAATTAAGGGCTACGAAATTTTTTCCGTCGACCGACTCAGGATTGACTGGAAAGTGTTTAGTTGTTACACCCATGAGTCACTCGTAAATGGTCATGAGTCACTCATGAGTCGGTCCTGCTACTTGAGCTCCTATACATTTTTTTCTATTTTCCCTTATGGTTGTTTGGCGATTAAGCATTGACGTGGATCACTGATGTATTGCTATCTACGATGATGGCAATGATAATGATGACCAAGTTTACAAAAAGGCATTCCCTGGTTTCAAACAGAAGTGTAGACAGCGTATAGGAAGCCTAGTTGCACAGTGACACGGAATTCGTGTGGGCCAGTACTGACCGGATAAATATTCACATGCATACTGATTCGCCTTGCTGAGTAATATGTTGAATTAACCTTGAGGTAAACAAAAGTGATCACGTTTGTTTACTAAACTGAACAAACCTGTGGGCTTGTGAATATATTCACTTACAATTGAACATTACAATACTTGTAATAGTCACAACAATAAGTGAGCACGGTTGTGCGCACTGGATAACCCAAGTTGGTGTGTGCACTGTAGTCCGCATGAGAACTAGTCTTCACAAAAAACAGCTGTTTCTTGTATTTAAACTGCAGTCTCAAAGGGTCATCCTCTGCCTTGCTGACTCTAACGGACATTGCCTAGCCTTAAATAGGTAACGCTGGCACTGTTTTCAGTTAGGGCATTTTGCTTCTACGTAGTAGCAATTGTCACACATCTAAAAACAATATATTGTTGTAAACCGTATACGCCTGCGCCATATGAGTTAACAAACTACTGATCTCCAACGAATGACGTATCTTGCTACGGTCGTACATCCGTCCTTAGGCAACCCCGGAAAGTGACTCCAGCAAGAACTTGCTCAAGAGATGAAATGAAGAAGTTAAGATTTCGCACTGCAAATTCACCGGTGCTGCCTCCAAATATACACTGAGTTTTAATCTGACACGAATTAGTAACTAAATCAAATAATTCACAATCATCGTCGTTACTGCAAACCGTTTCAAACACCGAGACTTAACAATAGATACATGAAGTTCATTTTGGTAAAGAAAAACGAACCATGCTGTTCTCAGACAAATCAAATTAACAAAAACACTTTTAAGATACCTCATAGTGTGCTACAGTATCACCATTCATTACATTATTCTAACTAGGCTGGTTGGCATCCTTGATTAAGAATTGTTGTGAGTAACAGTGGTTCCGTTAGCATTCCACTTTCCATGAAGACACAGTGACCAGTACGCATGTTCCATGATAAAACTAATGAAAATTCAGATCCGGGCGATGGGCTTTAACCGATATCCAGCAGGCGTGTGCTAGTTGAAACGGTAACCAATGACAAAAAGACAGATCAGCTTCCCATGGATTACAAGTCCCAAAGACAAGCTAAATTTTCTAAATAAACTACATATTCAGCCTCAATTTTGAATCTAGGAAATGATGAAGACCCAGACCTGTTGATATCCTGATGTTCAATTGGTGTGATCGGCGGATTGACCAGATGGAGCTTTCTCCCAGTGTAATGCATACAAATAGTGATCTAGGGCGGAGCTAAGTGAAGTGATTAATCCTAGTTGCTATGAAAGACAGTGTACCGCTGCTATTATTATTATCCTTATCATTATTATGGGTGTAACTTCTACTTCAGAGTAGCACAAACTAGAAAGAGGGTTGTTCCGACATATATCCAGCCCAATCTTGATTGCATCTAAGCACCAAATCTTCACAATTTTTGCGGGCAATTCATTCCACGAGTCGACTGCTCGGTTGGTGGAAAAGTTATACTGAACAACAACCCTGGACTCGGTTTCTCCATCGCGGATCCCTGGAACCTTAAACTTCGGTCTTGCCACATCACGAGCAAACGGGCTGGAGGACTTGTGCCCACGTGATAGATAATTTTGTACACTCTAAAAGGGTCTCCTTCCATCCCCCGTCCTCCATGCAAAAATGAGCGCAGTGATCTTCTTCGGTTCTTACAGCTTAGACTCCTCATACTTCAAGCCAAACGTGTGGCGAGTTTCTCTAACTTTTCGAGGGTCAACAAATTTGGCAGCCCTGGTTTTATTGGCCATTCCTGGGACATCTTCTCGAGGGCGTAGCTCTAACAGTAAACCCTTCAGAATGCCTTTTACTCTACACAGGTGAAAGTCAGTTTTATCATCCCTAGAGTAGATAACCCTTTCTTACGACAGTTCCGTGATGCTATGTTATATATAATTTAGACGACATACAAATGCTCAGATGTTTTCCCGATCGACTTTCATGGAGTCCACCAGAGGAATTGCCAGGATCTCCACCGAGTCACTTAGAGATACCCCAATAGTCTGGCCACTATCTGATTGTATCAAGATCTGTTTGTAGTGCGCTGGAACCATTGGCATCCCAGAATTTTTCAGTTATTACACGCTTGGCCCCGAGCAACTTGAATCCGCCAAGTTTGTCCTTTATGCTAGTCAACAGGCGGTCATCATTCTGAAGGGCAACCACTAAAAACATGTTGTAGCAAATCATTTGGGGACAAAAACATATATCCAGTAATTTTCATTGGTAAGCAGAGAACGGGAGCTGGGATTCATTGGTGAACGTGTTCGTTTCTGATGAAGGTCTCGCCGCAGCAGGAGCGAAATCATGACGTCGCGACGCCATAATGTTCTGCGACATACTACAGGTAAGATAGCAATAACGCCTCACTTTTTCCGGTCAAAAATAATCTCTAACGGGTTTTCATGAACAAATTGAAATGGGCCAATATACGTAAGTTAGTGACCGCTTCTCAGAAGCGATTGTCAGCAGGACATAAACAGCAAAAATTTATTATGCCACATCGGTGGAATGAACATGAACGCCGAACCTCACCATGTGCGCTACGCAACTGGAGCACGGAATAAATATACAGCGTCTGAGTAGTGAGTTGAGCAGTCGATTGCAACTCTATCAGAAGTTTCAAACCTCACACACGAAGGTTTTCTGGGCTCCTGTTTGGAAGGATCCAAATTTTTGAGTGCAAAACTTTCGCCTGAAGGGCAACTGAACATCCATGGACTTAGAGCCAGTGACCCCTACATATAATTTCAAACTGATGGCTATAGAGATTGCTAAACGATTAACAGGACGGGTGACGCAGTGGTTATGCAATTGAGCGAAAACTATACAGTAGACTGAGGTCACCCCTAAGACGTCTTTGGTGTAGAGGAAGCATTTAGACATTTCAAACACAGAGAACAAGTATGAAGAAGCGTGCCACGCACTGGCTTCGTGGCTGACCCAGGAGGGGCCTGGAAACGAGCATCACGACACAGATATTGAAGGGGCCACCTAAATGTTATGTGGATGAATGAGGGGAGCCAATTGAAAAAAATTTATCAAGGCGCCTCGTGGATCATCGAAAGGCCAAATAATTATCGTTTTCAGCACTTTCTTTTCGTGTTCCTGTAAATCGGCGAAGTCGCATGATGACTTTTTCAGCGCTTTTCCCTCGGCTGTCGTCATAAATTGGTGAACCCGTTGACAACGCTTTCTTTCGGCGCATTTTTCTTCCAATCACAGCACAAATTGGTGAGCCCGATCCTTTTTGTTTTATTCTTCCAGCCTATCCTGTGGGTAATCATTCAAGGATTCCCAACTTAGATGTGTTCATAACCTACTTCAAGTGTTGTTACCGATTTTATTATACCCGTCATTTATTTTTACTATTCTTAGATAGGCGCGAGTTCATGTCTCATACGTTTCCGCGTGTATTTTTGTGTGGCAGCAGATTGTACACTGGGTTGCTGATGGCATTACAATCTTAGACTTTCACTGGTCACTATCTTATCCCATCGCTTAATAGCCCTCCTCCATCGGGTCACCAACCGTGCGTTTAACGATGGACACGTGCTCAACCTACGCATCTGACAGGGCAAAAATTCGGCGTCTACTTGCAACACATGTCAGAATACTTGCAAGTTTAGACATTGCCTTCTACTCCTGTGTTGCCATCAATTAATTTGCCCAATTTTAACCTATGCACGTTCATCTACTGGGCTTACGCAACAACCAGTCTTTAGATTTCCACAATGAGTTCCAATACTTAAATGTATATCCACTGGAACTTGATCTACGTCACAGTGTTATAAAAGTTGTTCTTTTGAAGATGTTTCAAAGAAGATTGCGAAAGGTTTTGAAAACCAACGAACCATCCAAAATATGGTAGACTTTCAACTTTTATCCCGGGTGGGTTGCATAATCCTTGCTGGCTACTTGCTCCTCTTATGTCTGTCTACATTTCAAACACTTTGCAATGCCTGGACATAATTGCTGAGCATCCGAGGAACCCGTCCGGAGACCGTTCAAAGAAGTCCTCTTCAGACCACACTTTCTAACCGTCGACCTAACATAACCCACGTTTTATCTTGGTTGCTTTTGCACACCTTGCACTCTGCACCTTTCTGTTTCTAAGTTGTAGATGCCGGGCGGTCTAGGAAGAGGTGCAATGATGTTACCTATTCGAGTGTGTGTCAGCACCAATCTGACACACTTCGACAACATCGATGCGGAGTAAACCAACTGGCAAATCGACTTTGGAAAGTCCCTCTACCTTCCCAGCTGTGCCCTACATACACGCATTCATTGAGCCTAAAGACACATCCTCACCCTTGTGGCTCGTGACTTTCTCCCCCTCATTCGTGACTTACTACAACACGGTCAGCACCCATGCAAACACATGCCATCGTCGACAGTTTTACATGTAACGATGTGACAGCTTCGGAAGTAAGCAACTTCTTCAGCTACACTGCCACTTTCGCCGGTCAGTACGCTGAGCTCGGCAGTTCACACTATTTGAACGTTGGGTTGTTTTCACCCTAAAATGGCGCGGTTGCATAAGAAGGGGAACCTTGTGGTCTAAGGTTATTTGTGTACGTACTTATGGCGTCGTGAGTGCCATAACCGAAATCAAAAGGGGTTGGCCTATACGTCGCTACCTCGGGTTACGTGATCGAAGGTTGTCTACCGCCACTCTTCTCTGGTGAGGCTTACGTGGTGAGTAGTGATCGTGTGGCTTCCCTAGAGATCACGGCTCCAACCGTGTTTTCCCGCTTGTTTGTCTTGTATGCATGATTCTCTGTACGCCCACTATAGGAGGCCTGTTGTGAACTCAATGCCGCTTCTTCCAGTTGTGCAGATAATCGCATGCCGTGAGTACTTGCTTTATTCTAACGACTTAACTACCAATCAATTCTTCAAGGTCGCTTAGCCCAGATCTTTACGAGCGTTGTTTAAATCACTCAAAAGTTCCATGCACCTTTCGCTTTGCGCACTCTTGAGTACCGCCGAGTGGGTTGTAGCCCTTCTTGGTTGCTGCAGCTGATCCTAGATTAGGCTAAAGCCAACCAATCATCATATTTCCAAGCATGATTGAAAATATACCGTTTGTTCCTGAACCTTACTGCGTTCTCTCGGTCGACGCCTGTCGGGACTGCGTTTCGACTGTTCTTCAGGAAAGACATTAAATTTTTAAAACACGAGGGTTTAACGTGTACTCACTTGTCCGCCAAAGACATGGACAGCAAACCTGAACAATGTCCGGCCTACAAATCTATGGGTGTTTTACTAGAAAACTGTAGAAAGTTTTTTGAGACAATGAAAATTCAAATAGGTGAGCAGTTTCCAGGTAATACCGCCGCCCGAGACGAGAACGAATTCGGAGGGTAAGGAAATGCCCCGTGGATATGAGTTGAAATTTTTAGTACAATTGTTATTTTTCGAAAATTTTGATGATAACAACAACAATAATAATAACGGTATATATCCCGATGAATCTTTGAGAAACATGCTCAGGTGAGCGTGATTAGTATACGCACTGTTATGTGAAACGCATGCCGTACACATAATTGTTAATTGTCCAATACACAAATTATGAAAACAAGGTAGCAAAACGGACATAATGAGAGGGAAAAATTCCAGTTCAGGAAGAAGCACTCGGCCCACTTGTTTACAAGACAATATTTCTCAAAATTTCCAATGTTCGATAAAAACATTGCTCAGTAGTTACATTAATTCTCGCTTCGCAAGGTTGATAATGGCACCATGTTCAAGGCCATGCCAATAAAAGGATTTTTCGGGATGGGGAAGATGAACAGTCGAAGAATTTTGCCATTGGTTCATATAGACAGTTCCGGAAAAATATGTAGAAACTTTTGTCCAGACGATCGAAGGTGTGAGGGCCAAATTTTTGTGGAGAAATAAACGATCTTCTGTTTAGTACACGTCGCACTGAGTCACTTTCTCCAGTTACGAATTAACCAGACGCGAAGTGCAAAGGGCTGTTGGGAGAAGAGACCGAGTGTTTATTACTCCAAACATACAAAGGGCCTCTTATAGCACTAGAAATGGCACCGACACGTAAGTTAGCTAGAGTGGCTAGAGACCAGCCGTCGACGAGCGATTAAACCGGAAGTGTTTGACACATGTGTGCGTTCGGGTTTGCGCCACAGTCACATGGCATGCAGACAAACGATCGGACTACATGTATCGTGCGAAATTTCTTAATAATCTAGGTACAATATGCAACTATGAGTTTCGGAACTATTTTACACATCATACCACAAGCAGGCCAGTGAAGTCGCCAGGTCACTAAACAGCCCCCTCTTAGAAAGCTTTGCGATAACAACCCTTCCAACCTGATGAGGATAAGTGGAGCCAACCACCCTTCGCCTGCTCTGATTCTTAGCATATCAGCTGGTATCCAATCAACCCGCAACTGGTACGACAATCCCCAGACATCGCAAGTGGAAGAGCACCGATGCCCACTGCTCCTAGCGAGCTTCCACTCGAGTATCCTCCCATAAAAGTTACAAAACAATCGCAAGAGCGTAGATGTTCAAAGTGCGATGTCCAGTGAACGTTCGCGAACGACATCGAATACGGAGCCGAAGATGGTCGCCATCGGTGGTGCCACATGCATCATCCCGGCATCGGGCAAATCATGCAACAGAAGATGAAACGAAATCGGCTGATTATTGATACGACGACAAATGACGCACTCAGCCAAATTACGCAAAAATAACCGAACGTTTGAATACATGACGTGGAAAAAAGCACAAATTTTTGGTTTTGAAAACGTTTTCGATGCTTTTTTTTCCAGTGTTGGTTCATACAATCCTACATTTCTACTAACCGCTTCGGCCAGTGTGCTTTGCGTCCAGAACGAGTAGTTAGCGATGACGGAGGCGTGTGTGTCGTAGGTCCCGGGATCGGCTCATCACCGCTGATGTTGGGAGAGTCAGCAAGCATGGGCTTGGTGGTGGAAGAGAAAGAACGCGACTGCGAGGACGTGTAAGGGATGTCATAGTAAGCTGGCATGAGGCGGTCGATGCAGACGGTCTCCCGTTTACCCAAGCGATCGATGATCTACACCCAGGCCCCTTCTTTGCAGCACCTTGAAAGGTCCTTCGTGTGGACGTTCGGGGGAACGTCGCTGCCCATCCACGCGTACGAAGATGTGCGTATATTGATGGAAGGCGTGTGGGATAAAAACCTGACGGGCTTTCTGCCGGGTGTCCGTCGGAGGGCAACGACGCATATGGACGATGAGATGTTCCGTGATAGCAGCATCGTACCTAGAGTGGCTTCGGTGATGGAGCAATAATCCCCAGGCAAACGTAGTGGTTGGCCGTAAACATGCTCGGCGTTGGTAACTTGCCGGCCGACATTGACGGCCAAACGAATACCAGGTTGCACCATCGGCAGGGCTTCTGTCCAACGGATGGAATCGACCGCAGTAAGCGCTGTTTTATCTGTAGATGAAAGCCATCAACCACCCAGCTTGGTGCTGGATGGTAAGCTGTATTACGGGAGGGGTTGCATCCTAAGGTATGCAGCGTCTCTGCGAAACAACCACTTTCAAATTGCGGACCACGATCGGTTGTCTCAGTGGTGGGCAACCATGCGACGTGACCCAGCGTTCGATGAAAGCCTGCGAAGTTGTTGATAGCCCAAGTCAACTGGGTGGAACAGCTACTAGTTTGACCTCATACTGCATTCTGAGACGTTATTCATAGCTCAATCAAATCCAGTTGTAATAGACAATAGTGTGAATCCATACCCAGCAGTTCTTCATGGATCAAGTTAATCAGGTTGAAACAGCTACTAATGTGAACGTGTACTGCATTCTGAGAAGTTGTTCATAGCCTTAGTCAATCGGGTGTAGCAGCCACTAGTTTTGGCCCATATTGCATTCTGAGACGTTATTCATAGCTCAGCTGAATCAAGTTGGAATAGCCACTAGTTTGAACGCACACTGCATACCCAGACGTTGTTGATAGCCTTAGTCAACCGGGTGAGGCAGCTAGTATTATGAACCTATTTTGCATACCCAGTAGTTATTCACAATTCAAATGAGCCAGGTTGTAGCAGCCATTAGTATGAACGCATAATGCATACTTAGGCCATCTTCATGGGCCAGGCCAGCGGGACCAAGCTAGAGATTCCATTCTCTGAATACATCAAATTCAAAAATGTCTGATAATGGGTCCAGGTATATTGTAGTATACACAACTCTTCTCTGTGGTGTAGGGTGGAATTCCCCTTCCCGTGTATGACTATGAAGTGGTACTTGGCGAAGAGCCAGGTTTCTGCATTGGCAATAGACTGAAAGTGTAACATGTACACTGCAACCGGCTCACTCGGATGTCTTGAATACTTTCGGCGTATACAATTCATTAACTTTAGAAAACTTTGAGGCAGGAATCTGAAGGGTGAAGACGGGCAAGCGATAAAAAGAAAAACCTACCATAACTACCGATAATAAAAGTTAATGTCAGTGACAGTCCGTTTACGAAAAAGCAAACAACAGTCGCCTCATACAATTACGGGAATTCCGCTTGCACCACAAAACCCTTTGTACGTGCGAGTTAAATAGCTGTCGGTTAGATCTAGAAAGTGATCTAAAGTGCTTCTTGGCAAACAAAAATGTTTTCTAAACGACATATAAGAAATGACGTAAAATAGCTATACCTTTTGGTGAGCTTGGAGGCCCCTTGTAGCGTGTAAGCGGGTATGCGCTAGACCCTCGTCTACTAAGAATTTAGAATGCCTTTCCTGACGACAAATCGAAACATGGTCTTAACAAGCTTGAAACTAGAGAACGTAGTGAGGCATAGAAACAAACCGTATATTTCCAGCAGTTCGGAACTAAGATAAGCAGTTGGCACTGAGTTCGTTTCAGGCCTCCGGTAGCAGGCGCACCCAGAATTATGCGTACAAAACAAACAAGCAAGAAAACACGGTTGCAGCCGTGATCCTTAGAGAAGCCACATGATCGCTGGTCACTACACTCTGAGCCGAGATTACTTACATCCCAAGACACGAGGACAATGTGTTTTCGGACAATCCTAGAACATCTGTAGTAAAACTTGGTTGTAGAGCAAGGCGTCATGATGTTCACGGATGATGAATCGGGTCCACCTGACTGTGTAACTTTGTCTGGTTGCACTGATGTATAATGTAGTTTGTGGCAATAAATTCACTATCAACTACGCGATTCGCCTTCAGCATAGCTCAAAATACAACATCAAGAAGGAAGGGCTCACTTTGACAGCTCTCAAATCCCGTAAAATACTGCGATCAAATATTTTGCTAGTGAAATATTCTTCCATTTGGACCAAACACCCACGTGCAACTAGAGTCATTAAGAATATGCATCAAATAAACGAAGCTTCGAAACTTTCCTGACATTGAGGAACGTCACGTCTATTTCCAAACTCTGTCTGCCTGAAGACGATATCCTTGAAAACGGACCTAATAACACTTAAACATCTGATCTAATTTATTAACGTCCGAGGGGAAACCGATATCACCTGATACAACGCCACACAAACTTCGAACTGATCAAAGCTATCAACTTCACCATTTGAGGAACTTCGCAATTTCCAAACTTATTATTTCTCTCGCAGGATAGACCTTGTACACAGTTCTGTCGAAAACTTGCAGCTCAACAAAATACTATGGCCAATACGGTGACATCATACACACCCCCGTTAGTGGTAACCAAATCATCCTGGTACACTCTTACTCCATATTTAATGACTACCAGTTGTGTATAATCATCAACCGTTAGTCAGTAGCTGTGCACGTTAAAATTGTTTGCAAAATAAATGTAAAATACCCTGTTCGTCCCACAGGATTACACATAAATCTATGCCTCTTCCTATCCCAATAGACCACCTGGCCATCTTCCCGTGTTGCTAAACATCTCCATTTTACAAATCGGCCGTGTATAATAAATCGACATCGGAATTTGGCTGTAGCCATACACTAGAAAAAGCCGTGAATCGCTTTCTTTACGCGTTATACGGTAACAACCCTCGGCGCGTGTTTCGAAAAGGCTTATTATTATCGCGTACCTGCTTATTTTTCATTTATATCAAATATATCAAATGCTCCATTCTGTTACAATTAATTGCTTTGAAACCTTTCAACCATTATTTGTTAACAAAGGAATATTTTGCCAAAATGCCCACTTAGTCAGCTAGTATTCAAAACTTGTCAGTTTCCACGCGATCAGTCTCATGCAATAAAAGCATGGTGACGACAAAGGGAAACATAAAATCCCCAGGCACCACGCCCAACACCTGTGCCATTGCCACTACCGCTAAGGAACCAAAATCTCCTGCTAAAGCGGCAATCTCAACGACAAATGTCAGCCCCTTGCAAGGAAGGAACAACACCACGTTGTGTTCGGTTCCTATTACCGACGTATTTGCAGATCAGGTTAAACAAACAACCGATCTAGAGACTGAAATAGCGAAACTTCGCAGTAAGTACGAAAAACTTACCAACATTTTGCACTGGCCAAATCCGACAGTTAGCATTATGAACGCCTCAGCTAGCACCCACCCTGAGGATACCACTTCTAGCCATAAAGTTCTCGTAGCTGCTGGAACGTTTATCGACGCTATAGCTACTGGACTGCGCAAACGGATACGCTGTGCAAGTAAAGTGGTTGTGTTTAACGTGCCCGACCATGAAAAAGGTTTCACTTAAGGATAGTAGGATGAAAGACCAGGAGTGTCACTGTCTAAGGCTTCGCCAGAAGGTACAGCTGAAACGTTGTTCGCCGTTATTGCAGTTCACAAACAAACTCGTTGTAAATGAGTTCGTCAAAAAACAAGACCAAATTATACGTGCCACAAACTTTAAGTCGATAACAGTGTTTGGTGACAAGACACCATGTTAACGGAAAATATCGCAAACCAACAGTTCCCAAGTAAAAGAGAATTCGAGTAACAAAATCGACAGCCTTGTTGGCTTGACTGTTGATCTCGACTGATCCACCACTTCCTTGTATCAGCAAGTTGTATTTGGCAACACCGTTATGATGTATGTCTAGCAGGATACTGAAAAACGAAGACAGTCCAGGTCTGTTGACCCTATTCGCGATCAAGTGAAACCCACTGTTAGCGCCAAAGACACCTTTCCTAGACACCGACGATTCCCTCCGTCAGCCGTGGCGGTGACTGAAATGAGTCATGGATATAAAATGCCCAAAAGCATCCAGAGTGTTGGGGACAGTATCCCAAATTTTTGGAACAAAGACGTGACTGGACGAGCAAATCCATCTCCTTCTTACTGCAAACATTTCCCTCCGTTATCTGGAGTGACTTTACATGCCAACCGCAAATCCAAAACGCCCGAACAGGTCTCGAAACCAACACTAAAACCTGTATGGTGCTTACTAGAAAATAATGTTCCAGGTTTGCAACATAAGGGTAAATCGGCGGTATTTCATAAACGGTACGTGTCTTCTTTTCAGAATCACTTTCTAAGATAAATCGATTCGCAGACGATAATGAACGTTTGGTCCTCTACTGCTTTCAAGCCGATCCACAATTACAGTAGGTTTCACACTTTCCATGCGTTACCCAATAGTCCCACGTTACCATATTCTTCCACCAAAAGCATGAATGATAATAGTAACCAAATTCCTGACCTATATACTCCGTCAGGTACACCACCACCTGATTATATAACCAGCACAAACGTCCGCCAACCCAGTCCACTTTCAGTGCACCGTCCGGTATTTCATCCAACACCACGTGGCCTCCTATTCATGTCACACTCAGTCATTCTACCGTAATGACATCCTACCAGCACTTTCTGTCGTGGAGTCACATCTTTGTGATATTCACTCAGATATGAGTGGAAAATCATTACATCCCCTAGATCGGGTCTCCCCATATGATATTTCGCAACCCACCATGGATGCTGGCCGTAGAACGTGAGTTCCTGAGCTGTCGTGTTCGGGAAAATTATTTTCCTGCAATAAATCGTTTCAATAGCTTGGTGGCTGATGCATTGATTGAAATCGTTGAAATCTGCGTCATGGCCTCATATCTGTTTGTTTTAACTGACCATTAATCAAAAACCAGTTTCTCGTAATTAATTTCCGAAAACTGGTATGGCTGCTGTTGATGTGGCCGATTGTTTGTGTGGATATTATCACAATAATGCTGGGGTTGTTTTTAATGTACTGTGTCATTTTTGTCATTTGTTTTTTATTTCACTTCCAGGTGTTTTTTATTTATAGGAAATGGATTATATTGCTATTTTCGAGTCGATATTTGGGGATCGCGAATTTCGCACCTTCTCACACTTTCATATGTGTCTTCAGAGATACATGGACGAAGTGGGCGTTATTTATGTTCGTGGGACGAGCCGTAGGTCGAAAACTGCCTTGAGGTACGATAAGGTGAGATGACTTGGTTTCCTAAAAACGGCGCAGATTTTTATCGTTGTACAAAGTACAAAAGACGTAGGAGTGTATTCAGGGGTGTGCGACGTTTCTAGTGGGTTAACTGTTGTTAGTTTTAACGAACCAGTTCTCGCGACACGTTGCAGATCACGATTTCATGTGGTCCAACGAGATGTCTGCCTGGTTGTGAGCTCTTCCGAGTTGGAGCACAACCACCCTCTCATTCATCTGCTATATGAGTTCCATCTTACGGGTCCTGGTTTTACCGTTAGTAAATTAAACGAATGCAGGAGTCTATTTTAGTACAATACACCAACTGCCGACATTAGGCAGTAGGTAGGGGATGTTTACGAGAAGTTTATCATAACCGCTGGCCGTGGAAACATCCGCCGCAAATTAAAACCTGTAATGTCAAGTGAGTTTGTTACGTAAGGTTGATCACTGTATGTTAGGGAACCTTGACGAGGTGTTGTCGGTGATTAGTGCTATGGGTGTGGTAGGCGCTCTGAGGGATGAAGGGAACTGATATACGCATATCTGCTTCGCCCACCGAATGCGGATTGAACTGTTCCGAAGTTTTCCACATGTTGTGAATGTGGATGCAACTCACGGGACAAACAGGTACAAGTATGTCATTGTATATTTCCTCATACTTTCGAAGTTGGAAGTTATATCAGTTCCTAGTGACATATGGTATGGGAAACGGCCGACCCGTGATGTACGGGTACGTTCCTATTGATAAGTATGCTTCACTACGTAGACTTTTCGAAATTTTTCGGGAAATGATGAGCGAGCCGATTGAGGTGAAAACATTTGTCATGGATAAGATGGCTACGCAGATGAGGGCAGCTCATGCAGTGTTCGCCTGTGACATCCTGCCGTGTTACTTTCATGTACGCGATGCCGTACGCAAGCATGTAAGCAGGTAAAAGTTGTCCGTCATATTTGCTGTAAGACAAACTCTTCGCAGTCGTTTCCCTTCCATCGAATGGATACGGCTGAAAATGAGGAGGAGTAAGTTGCACTGTTACGCTGTTAACCGTAGGTTTAAACGTGTTCTGTATATCATCGGCCGAACGGATAAGAAGTTTCTGAATTATTTGCTGTGTAACTGGCTGTACATCAAGCCGTAGTGGGCCATCCATGCTCAAGGCGATGTTGTCCACTTTGGCAATCGAACGGATAACAGGCTCGAGAACGCAAACGGGCTGTTAAAGAAGAGAACGCACCCAAGAGACTTTCTAACCGTCGCCATTCAGAAAATATGGAACCACAGTGAATGGCTGCTACGGGAGTATGAAATACAAACGACCTATGGGTGAGACTGTCGTGAGGTTGTGGAGGTTGACTGGTACATGAAGAAGATTCTTCACAGAATGACGACGTTTGCAAGTCACTTTGTCCAAAAGCATCTGAAGGGACGGGCTCCGCGACTCCCTTTCGAAATAGTGTCTGACTGCCAGGTAAGCACTTCTTTAGTGATCACTTTAAAGATTGCAGTTTCAAGTGCAACGAGATGATGGCGCATTCGTCGTCGATAGCGTACACGGCACATGTAAATGCACTTTTAACCATACAATATGGCTTCCATGCATTAACATTCTGTCGGTGTTTCGTAAACATCTCTAACCTTACGGTAAAGTGTTTTGTAGTGTTCATTTTGCTTTACAGATGGAAGATCCCCATTCATGATCGGTGGCTTGCAGAGTACAATTTGCCAATTCGACGGTTGGTAGGTTGGCAACTTCGGCTGCTTGTTGCAACCAATGTCAACCGCCACTATAAGGCGGTTAATCGTGTACCCGAAAAACTGCATGGCTGCAACCGCCGCACGGCGGTGGCTTGCTTCAACACCATCGTTGCTTTCGCCAGTAAGATAGTGGAGCGTGCCAATACTAGCTTACTTTTATACGACTTTCCGATGAGTTCAACTACAACTGGTATACAACCGAGGTGGGTGAAAAAGCCCACAACAGGACTGCCATGTGGGCACTGCGGCGACCCGGTACGGATGGACGGTTGTTGCTGTGATATCGACCAGCTGATTTCTCACTCCAAATGGCAGACAAGCGAGTGTCCATTCTGTGGCGATCAGCCTCAACCTCAGTCGCCTGGTAAGTGCACGTTTCGACTCCTTATTTTTGTCAGTTACACCTACTTCAGCCGTTGTTCGTACTTCCCCAGTGATAACGGAGAGCAAGTCTAGCACACTACCCACAACGAGTGTTGGCTTAGACCAGTCCGCTGATAGTGTGACGCCTTCACACGGGCCGAAGAAAGTGCGAATCAACATCACATGGAGCGACAATCCTGTTGACATAATTGCAGGAAGTGAGTCCCTTCATATATGCGTTCACAAATTTCTTGCAGATATCACTTGCTATGAAGGACATGATGATGAAGACTTCATGTGATACACGGTTTCAATCATCCGGGAGAACACCAATAACATATGAAAACCGAAGGTTACATTCTGTGCTGGGAAAAACCGGAGATATTATATACATTTATCTACAATTATCAAATACGTAATCAAAGATTCTATGTTCGTGCTTTTGCCCCTTATGACTTCACTCGTCCATCTATGTGTTTTAGCATAGAGAATGATTTGGCATAACTCGTGAGGTAGGACGAATGGACGGAGCAGTTATAAATGTCTAATCATTGAGGACAGTTCGGCATAACTCGTAAAGTAGGACGAGTGGACGGAGCAGTTATAGGTGTGTGAGCATGAAGCACAGCTTGGCATATTTTATGTCAACTGGACGCAGCAACCATCAAGGTGAATAAGTACGGCATAGTTAGGTCTTCATCACAGCTTAAATGAACTTGACGGAGCAGCTAGTAGTGCGAACACATACTACATACTTAGGTATTGGTCATAGTTTATGTCAACTGGAGGGAGTAACGAATATTGTGAACGCATACTGCATACTTAAGCGTTGATCATGGTTTAAGTCAACTGCACGGAGCAGCTTCTAGTGTGGATGCATACTACATACGTAGGCGTTGACCATGGTTTAAGTCAACCAGACGGAGCAGCTACCGATCTCAGTGTAAAAGATATGAATCGGAATAACCAATGCATGCAATAATGTCGAAGTGTATCATATAATTTGAATGGAATAGTCAGAAGACACAAATTACGATATGAATTCATTTCGCACGCTCTCATCAGTCGCAAACGTGTGACTAAAATGAAAACAAAACCAAACAAGACTTAAATGAAACGGTCAGAAGTACAAACTAGGCTGGATCGTGATTGGCACTCACGGTCAAACCCGCAGTAAACGAAGGTTGAAAGTCAGTTGATTTGTGCAGATAAGACCGGCTGTTGACGGCTGGTCACCAAAGCTTCAATATATGTGAGAAGTTGTGAGTTGTAAGCGTTCATCAAGATCTTAAGCGAAGATGCGATGTTGACGGTGTGACCTGTAGTCGATAAGTGCTTTGCAATGGATGAAGCGACGTTTCGTCCTCGCTGAGTGTCACTCAATGGCGGGTTAGACATTGCAACTCTCAACCAGTTCGGGATGTGCTTCTTGGCCCTGGTTTCAAGCATCCTTTCTGTTCTACTAATGTATTTGTTTTCGCAACGGCAGGAAAACTGATAGATGCATTGACTGGTAGAAAATATAGGGGTTCGCTTTTTGACCGGGGGTAGAAATAACTTAGTGGTTTGTGAGAGCAGGACAAGCTTTGCTACATTATACACCCGTTTTAGCGCGGCGCTGATCATCCTGCCAAGGATGTTCAACAGGCTATCTCCTTTGAAGAGGGGTTTAATGTCAACACCTTTTATGGGGACGTCGAAAGTTGTATTTTTCACAGGAGTAAACTTGCTCGACTTCTGAATGAAACATTCGAGGAAATCGTTTGCAAGAAGCGTTTCATACAGCACCATTTGCTCGGCTCGTAATCTGTCTTGGGAACTGTTGTATTCAAGAAAGACGGAAAATACCAGTAGTAAGTAAGCTTTATTAAAGCTACCGCTTCAAGTAACGTTACGGAAAACTCTCAGTCCACACGGTCCGGGCAGCCGATGCCCGCATGTGTTATCGAT
>LUCH01003202.1:21266-33429 GCA_013368495.1 Paragonimus heterotremus | reverse complement strand
CAGAGCAATCTGATTGGCCGACTGCATGGCTCGCTTGCATTCGATTGGACACAACAGGAGCATATTCACGATGCTCTGTAAAGCAGTGTGCGTACTAAGGATCTTTCGTGTGCAACAGGAGCAAAACTCATAAAATTCATCTATTGTCCCGTCCATGTTGGCTTATGGTACACAGAACCTTTGACAGAACCGTCGGAACGGCGCCTAACCAGGATGTCCAAGAAGGGTTCACCGTTCTCACCCTCGTAATCAAATGCGAGTGACAGATTCGAGTAGACAGAGTTAAACGCTTGAATCGTTATCTCCAGCTGACTTAACCTATGATAAACGTTTAAGCATGTCACTCGCATTCACGTTAGTAGTTGTTCTGTCCGGTTCACTCAAGCTATGGTCAACGCCTGACCAAGTAGTATGCGTTCACATAAGCAACTAATTCGTCCAGTTCACTTAAGTTATCATCAACGTTTAAGTATGTCGCATGTATTCAACTTAGTACCTTTTCCTTCCAATTCACCTAGGCTGTGATCAACACCCACGTAGGTGGTATGCGTTAAAACTAGTGGCTGCTCCGTGCAGTTCACTTAAGCTATGATCAACGCTTAATAATGTAGTATGCATTCACACAGGTAACTTCCCTGTCCAGTTCACTTAACATGTGATCAAATTTGATAAGCAGAAATCGGGAGAGTTCAGAATATACATGTATTTAGACCGTTGGGCATAAGTTGTAATGATCTCATTCAGTTCTGGTCAAAAATGAGATGACATACTGGCAGCCGTCAGTAAAGTCTATAGCCGGCGAAACCATAGACCAACTGTCATGGGAACCGTAGTCGTCCATGATACGAAGATAGAAGGATTGTAGCTGAAGTGATAGAAGTGGGAATCAATGTTTTCCTCGGATAAATGACCGCTATCAAATTTGGTCATTATCTGTCAGATAAAGCTATATCCAAGAATTGTCAAAAAGCAATAAACAAAACAGTACGCACGTTGTTATAATAATAATAATAATAATGGTATATTTCTCAACGCACCTGTGAGAAAACACGCTCAGATGGGCGTGATCAGTACACACATTTTAACATGAAACCCATAACCTACACATAATTGTTGGTTGTACAATACACCAATAATAGGAATAAGTTCACAAAACGAACATAATAATACAAGAAACTTCTGGTTCATAAAGAATCATTTGGCCCACTTGCCTCCAAAACGATAGTTCTCAAAATTTTCGATGTTTGATAAAAAAAATGCTGAGTAGTTACATCAATTTTTGCTTCACAAGGTTAACGTTGGCCTTATGTTCAAGGTCATGTCAGAAAAAAATATTTCTGAGGATGGAGAAAATGAACAGTTGAAGAATTTCGCCATCATTTGACGTAGACGGTTCCAGAAAAATGTGTAGAAACTTTTGTGATGATGAAGGAAGATAGAAGGGTCCCAATTTTGCCGGAGAAATGGACGATCTTCTGGTCTGGACTCGGTTATTTCCTCAAAAGCGACGGAATTTCCCGGACCTCGCGAATTGTCCAACCAGAACGGGGTTTAGATTTTCCAGACGTTATGGAATGTTGTCTCGCGTTAGAATTGATCGTTGAATCAAGAATTGAAAGCAGAATTACGTGATAAACAGGAGAACGTAAAATGGTCATGTGAAGTATGACGAATAATGGAATCTGACATTTTCTGACCAAATCTTTTATATAGAAGTTATAATTTTGTGTTAGTTAGTTAAATATATATCTCTAACAAACAAGTATTATCGTATAACGCGATAAGGGATCGATTCACAGATTTTCCTAGTATATGACTACAGGCGAATTCCGATGTCGTTTTAGTATGTACGGCCGTTAAGCAGAATGGAAAAGACGTTTAGCAACACCGGAAGATTATCAGGTGATCTGTTAGGATAGAAAGAGGCATATATTTATATGTAATCTTATGAGGCAAACAGGCTAATTTATATATACTGTTTACAAACAGTTTTGACATGCACAGCTATTACATAGTAGTCGATAAGTATATACCACTGGTAATCATTAAGTATGGAGTAAGAGTGTGTCAGGATGGTTTGGTTACTACTAACAGGGATGTTTAGGATGTGACCACATGTTGGCTATAGTTTTGTTATGCAGCTGCAATTTTTCGACAGAGCTGTGTACAAGGTTTATCTTGCTGGAGGAATAACAAGTTTTGAAATTGAGGAATTTCTCAAATGACGAAGTTGATAGCTTTGATCAGTAAAAAGTGTGTATGGCGTTACATAATGTGGTATAGGTTCACCCTCAGATGTTATTAGATTAGATCAGATGTTTAGATGTTATTAGGTCCGTTTTCAAAGATATCGTCTTCAGGCAGGCAGAGTTTGAAAATCGACATGATGTTCTTTAATGTCAGGAAAGTTTCTAGGCTTCGTTTGAATTGATGTATATTATAACTGGCTCTAATTGCATGTGAAAGTTTGTTCCAAATGTAGGTATATTTCACTAGGAAACAATCTGAGCGGAGTGAAATATTTATTCCTGATGTTGTATCTTGAGCCATGCTGAAGGCGAATCGCGAGTTTAACAGTAAATTTATTGCCATAAACCAGGTTATACATCAGTGCAAGGTTCAGCTTGAGACGCCGTAGCCAAAGAGGATCCAGTTCAAGCGTTTGACAGCGTTCTCTGTAGTTTAAAGTGACAGAGTGGGACGTGTTATCCATGTTTACATTATGCCGTAGGTAGAAACAACTAGGTGAAAACGTAAACCCTTTTCCACTAGAAATACTACAAAGGAACCAAGCCGAACACATAATTCAGGTGAATAATTAAGCAGCGACCGTGGCGTCATAGCTTTAATTAGGACTTACTGTGATATTTCGTGTACAATGCAGTGTAAACGCAACGTCGTCGAGGATTACAAATTCAATCATATCCACAAAACCACATGAAATTTGAGCGTTTCTGCCAAGAAGGCTATGTATTCCACCACGAAAATTCCGAGGGAAGCGTTTCCAGGAGGTAGAATCGATGAGGAAAGTCAACAAGAAGTTTTTGTCAAAAAAATGTCGACATATTTTTTCCAACGAAAGCGCAAATGCGGACAATTTTTAGGTAGATATGATTTTTCTCATTGCAGGGCTTTTATTATACTCGACAAGGTATGTATATTTATCTCGTAATATGCTTTTTAATATTTCAGGAAGGATTGGAAAAATCTCTCTTCGCGCCTAAATCGCCGTTTTCAACTCAGTTCAATTCAGTTCAGTTCAGTTCACAGGACGTGGCGGCTAGAAGCCTGGTAGTCCAGCTTCCTGCGCTGGTAGGCGACAGCTTCGTGCGCATCGGCCTTGAAGCCCCATATCAGCGAACTACAAAATTGCCGTTACGACTATTGTAGTCTTTCCAACTGACAGTTTTCTTTGATGTCATTCTTTCAGCAGATCACATTGTTTCCATTTCAACGTACATCCTGACTTCTTGAAAAAATTTAACAAAAGTGGTACCAACGATTAGTGGAGCATGGTGAATTGTCCCATGTTAAAGTAGGTTATGGGCGTCTCTCACGTTTGTAGTGTTATAAAAAGCCTAGTACTCATGTTTCAACAACAGTTCGATTGTCAAAATTGTAATCACACGTTCCTGTTTAATCACGCCGAAATCTAAATAAAAGCATGTATTTACACTTCAATGACGTCGATTTTCTTTATATTTTACCTTAACATTTCCGAAATAACGTGAAATGCAACTCTGCATTATTTTTCGTTAATCCTTATGCCATTAAACAACCGCACATTTTATTGTTTACGTCTTTAGAAGATTGAAACAAATAAATCTCTAGGGAAACATAGTTTCAAGATTGTAGTTTCCGCAACGAATCACAAATTTTCAACAACTTCAATGGGTACGAATTATTTTTTTAACTAAAAAATAACGGAGATATTCACGTTCTGGCGATTACACGCAGCCTCAACCCGCATCTCCATCTATCATGCGGTTCTTTAGCAGCTTAACTGTTGTGCATGACAGAACGAATTCCAATAATTCATTACTCATAAACATAGGATCATTGATAATTAAGACGCATATCTTTAGATCTCCTGTCTTTTAGTCTAATCACAATATCTTTCTAGTCACTGGGGCGTGATGCTCCTCTGATAATCCAGACACAAACGAGCTTCATAGGATGAAATATAATCCGTGGTGATCGTCTTTCAGGACGAGGTGGTGGATGCATTATTTACCTAAACAAGCGATTTTCCGCAGTTACAGTAGGCGAGCCTAGTCTTAATGAAATCAATAACTCGTTGTGGTTAATGGTCTCCATAGGTTCTCACGACCTACTGATTGAATGTATTTACCGATCGCCTAAAGATACCAGCAGTGACTTGACTGACTTCGCAGAGGGGATAAGTCATGTATCAAACACCCTTTGCGAATACAAAACAATACGTGGTGACTTTAACATGCCAAATATCCCCTGGGCCTCGTTCACAGCTCCCGCAAAGCAAGCTGATTTTCTTTCATACATTCAAGTGAATGTATGGAACCAACCTATCTTGGCGTCCACTAGACAGAAACATTTTAAATCTCATCTGCAGGGATGTCCGTTCCGGAACAATTTCCAGGAGGTGACCACAACACCTTCTAGTGTCAATTTGACCTCAATTCAGTTATCAAACACACAGTTGTACTCTACCGTCCGATTAAATGCATCGATTGGAGTACCTTCTTTATCTCACTATGGTCCTTGGATTGGAATAAGTTCTTTCTTACATCAGATCCAAAAGTAGCGACCGAGGAACTTATCAAACACTTCAACTTTTGTATCGATATTCTGGCCCTCATAAAGCCGAAACGCGTTGATTCTTATGTGCAAGGTAGAATCATAGCTGTAAAAGATATTGGAAAACTCAAATCACTTAAGTCGATACACAGGAAAACACTGGACTTCCCCTTAGTAATGCAACTGAGCAGCATGTTTGAACATATAAAAGACGGAACGCGACTGCGTTATGCAAACGAAGAGAAGCTCGCGCTTGGCAGTGAGCAAAGGTGCATGAGACTAATGCAATTGATGAGACGGAAAAATTCAATGAGGTACCCTCTTATTAAAGTTGTAACTCTCACAAATAATACGGCTGTCTGTGACCCAGCTGAAATATGTGAACTCTTTAACTCATATTTTGCCGCTGTGTTTAGCGTGGACAGCAGGGTATTATATATTACTTGTTGAAAACAACGAAAGTTTTGTGCAATATTTCGATTGATATTAGCAGCATCCGATCACAATTAGATACCATTAAACCCACAATCCACCCTGGACCTGATGGCATCCCACCAGTCGTTATCAAGCAAGGAGGTGAGGATGTACCCATCCATTTACCAAATTTGTTCACGTTAACACTTCCATCTAGCGCTCTCCCTCTCCAGTGAAAAGAGCCAATCATAATGCTCCAGGGCGATAAGTTAGTAACTATCGTCCAAAAAACCACAAACAAGTCCGATCAAGAATGTTTGGAAGGATGGTAAAAGCGCCCATTTTCGAATTCTGGAAATCACAAAACCTTATAGGCCTTTCGCAGCATAGTTTCCTTAATAGCAGCTCACGCATGACATGTCGATTTGAATTTTCAAGCCATATAGCGATGTCTGTAGACGTAGGAAATGCAGTAATTTTGTTACTCCTAGACATGAAAAAGGCTGTTGATCGTGTGCCCCATAATCGTCTATTAATCAGGATAGCATCCCTTGGCATACATTCCGCTAGCCCAGCACCATCGTCTTTTGTATACAAAATATACCACACGACATAGCATCACTGGAGTCGTGGTGAGAAACATGGCTCATGAAGTTTCCCACAAGCAAATCGAACAATATCAACTATGGTTGTCAAATACCCAACGGGTCTGTCTCACTAGATGGTCATCATATTGGCACCGCCACATTCGTTCGAAATCTAGGAAAATGGTATTCAAGCCTTTAATTTCTATGAACAAGTACTCTTTCGGGTGGCAAAAGCTAATAGGACAATAGACTGTATCAAAAATGCATTCGGTTCGCCGGATGCGAGGACGGCTGTTCAAAAAAATGTGTGCTCGCCCTCGGCTTGAGTATTGCACTTTCATTTACTACCATCTACGCAAGTCTGCTGGGCTTGTTTTAGAAAATCTCAAACGATCATTTACCAAAAGATTATTAGGATATTCCTCCTCACTCACCTATAGTGAACGTTGTCAGTCACTTGGTCTTGATCTACTTTGGTTGCGAAGAGTAAAGTTGAATCTTACACTTCTGTATAAAGTGATGCAATTGGACTCCATCTCCACAGCATTTGCCGTTCAATTCCAACACAGCTTCTAATATAGTCTACGAAATAAGGGCTCCTCTTCGCCAACCCTGTTAGCTCAGGAAAAGATGCGGGACAACATCTTCATTGTAAAATATTCCTATGTTTGAAATAGACTTCCGATTGAAATCAAAGCCGGTAACAGCATCCAGCGTTTCCAAAAGAGTCCGGACAGCTTTCTTACATCATCACACATAATGTCAACTTTCAAACATTGTATATCCTCTGATCAACTTTTTGAATATGGCCCGGTGAACATTTAACCGTCTGCAGGATAAACGTGTGTACTCGTCTTTACTATCTGGGTCCCATTGAAAACAGTTTGCTTGAAACTGTTTCCTGCGTATCCACCATTTACTTACATCCTATCTAGTGTTTGATTTAATATGCACTCACAAAGCCGCACCATTTTATTGATATACGTCACTTATATAGAGTGGTACTTAGGACAAAAAGAAAAACAAAATAAGACTATATCGCATATACACTTTTCCACATACATATGCCCGCTCACAATAACCTGTTCACCTTGGTAATCGGTCAGGCTATCATTAGTGGTAGCCGGTATTGATGGTTAACATGACCGGCTTACAAAACTCTCCACAGAAAACGGTGAAAAAATATCCCTTCGTTTACATCATATAATCTTATTACAACCCCCTTTAGCATCCTGCGTTGCCTCCTATGCCTCAAAACCTACCCATTAACCCTTAGCAACTGTAGCGTGCCATGAAATATATATTCCACCTTAAACATTGACCCCATAAAAAATTGACGTCAGAAATACATAACAGACCGACTGAAACCTCAATTCATACCGTGTGTTGTCACTCTGCCTCGAAAACCCCCTCGTTTACCTTCAGTAAAAGTTGTGAGCTATGAACTACAGATTAAAGTTTAAGCATTATCCCAATAAGAAAACTGACACCGAAACTTCGTGCGCAGTTTTGTTTATCACGTGATAATCGTCCTAGAGTTAGTCGCCGGTTACCCAATCATTGCGGAATGTTATAACATTTACTTGCCAATCCTTAATAACTCACCCCATATGGTCCCTTAGGTGACCCCGAGGGGCTTTTGGGGGCTGGCGGTGGGTAAAAACGGGGCTTGACCGATGGGCCCCCAGTGGTATCCATGGGGGCAAAATGGGGGCTGGCCGCAAGATCGTTTCACTACGTGAATGCTCAACTACGCATCCGAAATCCCTTAACTACTACGCATCATTCTTTTGGATCATATCATATAATTGCTCTACCGCAACCATATTGCTTCTTAATCTACCGGACGTCCCCATAATGCAAGAACATCAGCAACAATGTAACGTTGCGAGTGCATGCAAATTTATTATCCATAGTCGTAAATGTACAACACGATTGTTCAGATCAGCACACTGGTTTCTTCCTGTACAATTGGTTGACGATGTAAATCACACCTTCGTTCACTGATCTTCACTGTGCACATAGATGGTATGTTTTCGAAGAGTATCAGCAACGAAACGGATAAGATATTGTAAATGGGGACGTCAGTGAGGCGGAATAACGTAATGTTGCTGTTTATTTGGATAAAAATGCATAAAAGAACAGTTATAGTGATTGCGCAACAAGCGACGGCTAATGTTTGGAAGGCAACTAGTGGTTGATGTGCCACACTAGATATAACATAATTAACACGTTGACGCAGTTTGTAAACGAAAATGCACAGCTACAGATAATAATCTGTCTTACCCGATATGCTAACTTGCAATTTATGTACACGTATTTCAGTTATCTGAAACGAGAGATGAAAAGACATGTGATAGTTAATATAACGATGCACAGTATTATGTACTGCATGTGACTCTCGCCCGTAATTTCTGTCGCATATTTTTAAGATCCCAGTTCTATGGTGGAAATGGATATGCAGCATACAAATGTGAAAGCAGATACTTAAATATATACCTGTTCGCGCAAAAGACACCAGTAACGAATAACATCGTCTTCTGTTGTTTATTGAACATGTAGACATTCACCGACGATACAAATAATGCGTTTCGTACAGGAGAATGGCGGTAACCAGATAGGCAAGCAGATCACCTGAAGCGAGGCTACGATCGGAAAATGGGGACAATTTACTAAATCGCGTATATAAAACTGTAGTGGACGTAAACACCATACAAAACTTGGGTGTGAACACGAGAATACATGTGATGAAAACGAGAGCAACTGACTCACAATAGTTCGTAAAGGTGGTTTGTTTGGGGTTTTAACACAGTGAACGAAAATTTCCAATGGATGCGATCTGTCGCGTTGCTCCAAAGAGATTTTGGGTTCAAATCGGAGGTATTGGTGACGACATATAAATTCGGAGGTATGCGGAAATAAATGGTCGACTGCCTTGGCCTTCAACTCTCCATAAATCAGTACACAAGCGGCAACAAACGCCGGAAGAAGGTAGAACTCGCGACCTTAGAGAAAGATTTTGTATTATTGATTCATTCGATTCACATTGATTAAATATCAAGTGTACACGTGAACTTGAGGAGAGTGGAAAGCGTGAAGAACAATAAAAAAGGATATGGTTCAAAATACTGCGCGGTGCGCAACAAAACGAAATTACGTTGCATGAACCACTTACAGTTCCGGTAAATAGTTGACACCGAACGTTGATCTTTTATTTTTTGTTGAACATAATCAATATTGCGCAAAAACACGACGACACCGAAAAGCAGATAAACACAACCTACTGTAACTTGCAAGCCGGCTGTTTCTTCGACTGTCAGTTCCACCTATGGACCAACTCTGGGGCGAAATGGAAGCATCAGGAGACAGCGTTCTCCCGAAGTAGGGGTTCCAACAACGGTCTTGAAAAAGGGAACAACAAGAAACAAACATGAGCCGAAGGTCCAGCAAGCCATGCATACGACACACACAAACGACAACTAAGACGACGCCGACAACACAGCAGCACGCTCAGACACCAATTCAAATTCGACTCTTGCGCGCCCGCTGGTTGCGCTTGAGCATTTTACTACCGCATTCTAAGTCAAACCAATATGAACATAATAATTTATAATGGATCAATGCGTTAAACCAAAACGAGGAAGTCAGATATGATAACATGTAGGCACTAACATCAGCAACAGAAGCGGATACATTGTAAGAAATATACAACAAAGGATAATGTCTTGTACTTGCCATGAAAAACCCACTTATATACAAAGCCCCATTTTGCCCCAGAAAAGCTCCTATTCTGCCTCATTGAAAATTGGACTGGTGCTGCCTGGGATACTATATACTTGAAAAAAATATATCGCGTAGAGTTTTTGTAAAAAATATAACATTTACATTATTCTTCCAATTACATGTGATTAGTTCACAGTTTCTAAATAAACAGATGACATTGTGCTCCTTTCCCATTCCCACGAGCATCCCTCCTGCGAGGAAAATTTTCGCGATGGATGGGCAATCAAACCCCCATAGTGACTAGGCGACTAGCGAGATTTCCAACATTACGACGTTTCGAGCAGTCAACGAGGTCCCATGCTGAAGTCTGCCCAATTCTTCGCGAGATTTTAAAACTGCCCATACACTCTCGCCTAAACTGAAACGTTCCAACATTTTCCCGGCTGAATTAACGAGAAATGACGGCGAAATCCTTCGAAGATGCATTACCACGGCAATTATCCGTTTCACGGGATTCGCCTTAAAGTCGTTCAAAAGGTAAAACGGTCCTTTTAGCGCGAATCCTCGATTTTTAAATATTTCTTTGAAATTTTAAAATCGAAATTTCAGGCATAGTACCTACAATACATCAATTGTAAATAAGTGTCGTCGGTAGAAAAATTGAAATACATCGAATAAGTCCCAAAAATATTGGCTTGGTGAGGAAAAATTTTCCCTCCATTTTCGCGAAAATATCCCTTTATCGGCGTTATCTCAGTTTCTAAAGTTTTATAAATGGGACCATTGCAATTTTCAAGATAAAATGCGTCATCCTGTAGCCTGAGAATGCTTCATTTCGCGGCGTTTTGAAGATATGGTCGAAATGGAAATATACGACCATACAGTGTTTGCTTTGCATTTCAAGAAGAACATCAACACATCTGATACTGAAACATGTATGACAACATTTCCAGCTTCTTTGTCTATACGATATTTATTATACTTCTCTTTGTTTGCCAGATTTCAGGTGGATACTGGTCGATGAAACGTAGCTCTTAAAAATGGTTGGAAATGACGTTACCATATGTTTGTTTCTATCTTCGATATTTATGAACCGGCGTAAGAAAAGGATATCATGTCACACTCTAGCTTCCAGAAACTTCAGAAGTAAGTTCTATTCACTCTACTCCATTGTTTCTTACTAGATTGATGTCGCGTGGCGTTCATACGGAACAGTATAGAGAAACAGATGAAATCAGGCTGTCTGCGGATTACATCTCAGCCAGTCACACTGTGATGTTTAGAGCATCAAGTATCTGTCGTGGCGCAGAAGAATATCTCGATCACTATGACAATCAACGGAATCAAAGAAGATGATTACCATGTACCCCAAACGTCTCCAATACACGTTTTCCACCACTTCCCGCATGTGTTCGTTCTCCAAGTTGTTCATGGTAAAGGTAGTTCCGAGGGAGCAGCTACTAGTGTGAACACATGCTACATACACAGACGTTGATCATAGCTTAAGTCAATCGGGTGGAGCAGCTACTGGTGTGGACGTATACCGCATACTCTGACGTTATTCATAGTTCAGATGAATCAGGTTGGAATAGCCACTACTGTAAACGCATACTGCATTCTGAGACGTTGTTGATAGTCCAAGTCAATCGGGTGGAACAGCTACTGGTTTGGACTCATACTACAGTCTGAGACGTTAGTAATAGCTCAGTTGAGTTAAGTTGGAATAGCTACCCAGCTAGCACGACCGTCCTATTAGTGTCCCATGAGTGTCCTATGAGTGTCCTATGAGCGTGCCGCGAGTGTCCTGTGAGTGTCCCAACTGAACATTTTTAGGTCACTCATAGGACGGTCAAAAAATTTCCGCGTAGCACGCTTTTTGCCTGGTTTTTCAATTCCACAAGTAATCCATCTACTATACTTAGGGGAAGCTGCTCCTTACGCCGTCGATTACATAACAGTGCTCCGACTTAAGACGAATTAACCGAAGAGTGTTCGACGCAGCAAACAATATAGGGCAATTATTGTGGAAATATATTTACACTGGAAAATGTACAACCGTAATCGGTAATTCCGTGTTGTCGAAGTACTTGGAAACTTTACCTCACGTTTACAAGCATTGTTCGGATAATGAGGAAGTAACCTGCAAGTTAGATACAAGATACAGTTGCAAGAATAAGTTTGGAATAACATCTCCGTAAATAACAGAGATAGAGCAAAAGTGAAACATAACAGTCTTACAGTATTCCTTCGAGACATTCTAATAATAGTACATACATTTGCCTGTTCCTATCCAGTTACCCGGATATGCCACCCTGAACTTGTACAAAATTCAAACATGAACCATAATAATACAAGTTTTATATCTTTGCAAATAATTGAGATAGAGCGAAAGTGAAACATAAGAGTCATACAGTATTCCTTCTAGGCATTCCAATAATACTATAGCCACTTGCTAGTTCCCTTCAGTGTAATATTCTAGATAGTCAATCACAAGAACAACACATTATGCCCAGAAAAAGTCACAAGTCAACAGCAAACGTGTATTGAACACAACACATATACCGAGAGATTCAATTCACAATGTGTCCTTGCCCATATATATATATGGGGTCCCACGGTCCGGGATAGCCCACCAATCAAAAGTGGCCTCGCGCTCACTGCCC
>LUCH01003202.1:0-17598 GCA_013368495.1 Paragonimus heterotremus | reverse complement strand
TGTACTGCAATCTGATAGCCTTAGTCAATTGCGTGGAGCAGCTACTAGTGTGAACCTATACTCAGTATCCAGAAGTTGTTTACAGTTCGAATGTCAGGCTGGAGCAGCCACTAGTATGAACACATACTGGATACTCAGACCTTCGTCATGGGCCAGGTCAGCGGGACCAAGCTAGCGATTCCATTCTCTGACTATATCAAATTCAACAATGTTTGATAATGAAACCATGTATATTCTAACATACACAACTGTCCTGTGTGACATAAGGTGGGGAACAGTTTGGCGAGTTGGTTCTCAGAATTTCCCTTTCCGGGTATGACTGTGATGTGGTACTTGGCAAACAGCCAGGTTCCTACATTGGCGATAGACTGAAAGTGTAATATGTATACTGCAACCGACTTATTCGGGCATGTCTTGAATACTTTCTGCGTATACAATTCGTTGACCTTGGAAAGCTGAGGTGGGGATCTAAAGGGTGCAGATGGGCAAGCGATAAATTAAAAAACCTACTGACAACTATCGATAATGAAACTTAACGGCAGTGGTGGTCCGTATGCGAGAAAGAAAACAACAGTCGTCCCACACACACTTACGGGGATTCCGTTTGCACCACCAAACCTCTCGTACGTGCCAGTTAGATAGCTACTGACTAGATCGAGATAGTGACCTAAAGTGCTTCTTGGCAAACAAAAATGTCTTCCAAACGATAGATAAGAAGTGACGTAAAATAGCCATAACTTTTGGTGAGCCCGGAGACCTAATGAGCCGAGATGACTTACATCCCAAGACAAGGTGACAATGCGTGTTCAGACAATCTTGGACCATCTGTAGTAAAACTTGGTCGTCTAAAAGTTGAACGAGAAACTGACGAGAAATAAGCGAGCGTGTGGCCAATCAACTAGGTCACAGAAAGTGAATTTCACTTCAACGCAGTTGAAAGGCAAGTGAACTGTTGATCATTATTTTGACTCCCGCGTACTATTGCAGCCACAACTTATCTAGTGAACACGAAACTCAGAATTCTTTTCGAAATGGGCGGACTGGAAAGTCTATGGGAATACGACAGCTGAGATCAATTTTGGGTGATGTTCAATTTGTATAAAAATCAAAATCCCTTACTACTTATTATTATATATCCATCTGTTGCTTTGTACCGCCTGTCATTATCTCTCATGGTCACGCACATCCGAGCGTGTTTCTCACAGGTCCGCAGAGAATTGTATTTTTTTGTAATAATAATAATAATAATAATAGTATATTTCTCAGCGCATCCTTGAGAACCACGCTCAGATGGGCGTGATCAGTACACATTTTAACGCGAAACACATAACGTACACATAATTGTTAATTGTACAATACACCAATAATAGGAATAAATTCACAACACGGACATAATGATACGAGAAAATTCTGGTTTATGATGAAGCATTTGACCCACTTGCCTCCAAAACGATAGTTACCAAAACTTTCAATGTTCGTCAAAAAATGCTGAGTAGTTACATCAACTTTCATTTCACAAGGTTAACGTTGGCCTCATGTCCAAGGTCATGCCGGAAAAAAGATTCTTCAGAATGGAGAAAATGAACAGTCGAAGAAGTTCGCCATCATTTGAAGTAGACGGTTCCGTAAAAACGTATAGAAACTTTTGTAATGATAAAGGAATATAGTAGGGTCCAAATATTTCCGGAGAAATGGACGATCTTCTGGTCTGGACTCAGTTATTTCCTCAAAATCGACGGAATTTCACGGACCTCGCGAATTGTCCAACCAGAACGGGGTTTTAATTTTCCGGACGTTATGGAATGTTGTCTCGCGTTAGAATTTATCGTGGAATCAAGAGTGGAAAGCAAAATTACATGATAAACAGGAGAACGTAAAGTGATCATGTGAAGTATGACGAATAATGGAATCTGACATTCTCTGACCAAATCTTTTGTATAGAATTTATAATTTTGTGTTGGTTAATAAAATATACATCTCTTACAAACAATTGTCATCATATAACGCGAGAAGTGATGGATTCATAGATTTTCCTAGTCTATGACTACAGCCCAATTCCGATGTCAATTTAATATGTACGGCCGTTAAGCAGAATGGAAAAGACGTTTAGCAACACCAGAAGATTATCAGGTGGTCCGTCAGGATACGAAGAGGCACATATTTATATGTAATCTTATGAGGCAAACAGACTAAGTTATATATATGTAGTTTCCAAACAGTTTCCTGCTGGAGAAATAACAAGGTTTGAAATTGAGGAATTCCTCAAATGACGAAGTTGATAGCTTCGATCAGTACGAAGTGTGTATGGCGTTACATCACGTGGTATAGGTTCACCCTCAGATGTTATTAGATTAGATCAGATGTTTAGATGTTATTAGGTCCGTTTTCAAAGATGTCGTCTTCAGCCAGGCAGAGTTTGAAAGTAGACATGACGTTCTTTAATGTCAGGAAAGTTTCTAGGCTTCGTTTGAATTGATGTATATTATAACTGGCTCTAATTGCATGTGAAAGTTTGTTCCAAATGTAGGTATATTTCACTAGGAAACAATCTGAGCGGAGAATTTTACGGGATTTAAGAGTCGTCAAAGTGGACTCTTTGTTCCTGATGTTGTATTTTGAGCTATGCTGAAGGCGAATCGCAAGTTTGGCGGTAAATTTATTGTCATAAAGTAGATTACACATCAGTTAAAGGTTCAGCTTGAGACGCCGTAGTTAAAGAGGATCCAGTTCAAGCGTCTGACAACGTTCTCTGTAGTTCAAATAAGGCGCATAACCCACTGAAGCTTTCGTAAATGCACGTTGGAGACTTTCCAGAGCTAACCTATCAGATTTGCGCGAGTGACTATATATGAAAGCGCAGTACTCATGTTGGGGTTGCTTGCACACTTTATAAAGGTGTAGTCAAACTGCAGGGAGGAAGAATGAGTTCTTAATGTATCCAATCGTTCGTCTAGTTTTAGTTACTAGGAAAGATATATGTTCAGCAAAATTGAATGCGTTTGAGTAACGTATACCTAGGTCGGGGGATGAGTTGGTAGCTGAAATACCATGACCGTCCAGCTTTATAAAGTTCTCAGGTAAATGACAACCGTGTGCGACGATGGCGGATTTATTGTCTGAGAATTTTCGTCAGCCGGGTTTGACACCAAGACTCTAGTGATATGACGTTCTCCCGTATGTTTCCTAAAGAAGAATTGAGATCGCCAGGATGAAAAGTATAGACAAGCTTGATGTCATCAGCGAATAGGAATAGTTTGCCATGTTTGATAACTTCACATATATCATCTATATACATAAGAAAAAGTAACGGTCCCAGGACGCTTCCTTGAATCACTCCATTGGTGACTGGTCTGGGCGTTAAGTGGTTATTTCCTATTTTCACTGTTGTGTGTGATTGCTTGAGATATATATTTCATCAACCAACACAAAATTATAAATTTTATATAAAAGGTTTTGTCAGAAAATAACATATTCCATTATTCGTCATACTCCACATGATCATTTCATGTTCCCCCGTTCATCACGTAATTTTACTTTCCATTCTTGATTCGATGATAAGTTCAAACGCGAAACAACATTCCGGAATGACCGGACAACCAAAATCTCGAAGTGATAGGACAATTCCCCCATTCTGTGAAATTCCGTCGAGTTATAGGTAATAACAACGTCCAGTCCAGTTGTAGCGACCTGGGGACTTCACTGGCCTGCTTGTGGTATGATGTGTAAAATAGTTCCGAAACTCATAGTTGCATATTGTACCTAGACTATTAAGAAATTTCGCACGATACATGTAGTCCGATCGTTTGTCTGCATGCCATGTGACTGTGGCGCAAACCCGAACGCACACATGTGTCAAACACTTCCGGTTTAATCGCTCGTCGACGGCTGGTCTCTAGCCACTCTAGCTAACTTACGTGTCGGTGCCATTTCTAGTGCTATAAGAGGCCCTTTGTATGTTTGGAGTAATAAACACTCGGTCTCTTCTCCCAACAGTCCTTTGCACTTCGCGTCTGGTTAATTCGTAACTGGAGAAAGTGACTCAGTGCGACGTGTACTAAACAGAAGATCGTTTATTTCTCCACAAAAATTTGGCCCTCACACCTTCGATCGTCTGGACAAAAGTTTCTACATATTTTTCCGGAACTGTCTATATGAACCAATGGCAAAATTCTTCGACTGTTCATCTTCCCCATCCCGAAAAATCCTTTTATTGGCATGGCCTTGAACATGGTGCCATTATCAACCTTGCGAAGCGAGAATTAATGTAACTACTGAGCAATGTTTTTATTGAACATTGGAAATTTTGAGAAATATTGTCTTGTAAACAAGTGGGCCGAGTGCTTCTTCCTGAACTGGAATTTTTCCCTCTCATTATGTCCGTTTTGCTACTTTGTTTTCATACTTTGTGTATTGGACAATTAACAATTATGTGTACGGCATACTTTTCACATAACAGTGCTCATCTGAGCATGTTTCTCACAGATTCGTTGGGATATATACCGTTATTATTATTATTATTGTTAATATTATTATTATTCTAACTTTACAGGATGAAGTGAAGAACCATCCGTCTGAAGTCACGCCTATAAAAGTAAACTTTCCTATGCAGAGCTGCCCCGTTCTCCATTAAGCATATCATACAACACAACTTAATGTTTTCAGCACAGGAATCGGTGAGCAACAAACAGGTCAAGTAGAAACGGGTAGAAGGTGAAGTCATGTAGGGCGCTCGGCGTAACCATGTGTGTAGGAGCAGGTGCTACACAAGGGAAAGCGTAAGTAGTGGTCAGAAGAGACGTCTTTCGTTCGGGATGTCAGCAAAAGATAATATGCAAAAAGGTGTTTGTTATGAACCGCGTGGACTGACAACTGACGCAAAATCACTTACGCCCGGCGTTCACCATAGCCTGGCTAGGTTGCGACGGTTGCACTAACGATCTGCGTTATCACGGTCTATACGACGACGTACGAACTACCGCAAATGAAGAAAACAGGAAGACAGGAAACCCTCAGCCAAGGGTATATTCGCTCTCAATCAAAACGTGTTCAATTAAACTGGAAAAGTCCGCCGTATTTATAATGGTTAAGCGGAGGCTCATACAGTAACGGAGGCTCATACAGTAATGGAGTTTCATACAGTAATGAAGAACAGAACAACGTTTTTGGGTTAATTGTGGGATTATCCCAACAGTGGTACGACCGAACCGTCCATGAGCACTGCGTACAGAAATGATGACCATGAAATTTAAAGAGATTTTGAACAAAGATTCTGCAGTGCTATTTTGTAAGCGATAAAATCTATAAAACCATCCGTGGCGTACCTCAACAATGACGGTCAGTATCAACGGTAAAATCTCCTGTAAATCACGAAACGACTGCTTCAAGTAATTTTAATTTTTTAACTCTGAATTTATGATTAAATCCAACGCGAGACAGCGTTACATAATGTCCGGACAATCAAAATCCCTTATTGGTTGGGCAATTCGCAGGGTGTCCGAAATTCCGTGGACTTTGAGGAAACAACGAAGTCCAGCCCGGGAGACCGTCCATTTCCCAGCAAAAGTTTGTACCCTTCCATCTCCACTCATCTCGACAAAGTTTTCTACATAGTTTTCCGGAACTGCTTACTTTTTATTTTCTCCATCCCCAAATACCCTACTTCTGGCATTATCATGACCATTAGTGTGGCGCATCGTGCTACCGTGTTGTTGGCGCCATTTTTGTTTTCATTTATGTAGGACGTGTGCATGTTTTACTGGGCCTTCGGTTCATGCTTGTTTCTATTGTCTTCTTTCACAGGACTATCGTTGGAACCCTTACCTCAGACGAACGCTGTATTCCGGTGTTTCCACGTTGCTCAAAGTTGGTTTACCAATGTAACGGGTATACAAAGTCAGAACATCCGGCTTGCTTGTTACATTAGACCAGTGTTAACCTTGTGAAGTGACAATTCATGTAACTACTCAGCATATTTTTTATCGAATAGTGAAGATTTTGAAAATGTCTTTTCAGAAGCATGTGTCCAAAATGTTTCTTCACAAACTGGAATTTTTCTCCTCTATTATGCCGGTTTTGTCGCTTTCACTTTCATAGTTTTGCGTATTGTACAACTATTATGTAAATGTACGGTATGCGCTTTTGCGTGTCGCGTTACAGGATATACATTGTTCACGCTGTTCTGAGTGTGTTTCTTACAGACGCGTCGAGAAATATACCCTTATTATTATTGTTAAGTTGGGCAAACATTACAAAGTGAATATATTTATTCCACCCACAGTTCCCTTTAACAAAGCAAACAGAACAGAAAGGTTCACCTCCAGTGAAGCACGAAAAACAAACAAAGTTACGATAACGGTACGCTTCCCAGCGCATCTGTGGGAAACACGTTTAGGTGAACGTTACAAACGTACTCTGACTTGAAGTCAGAGTTTTAAAATGAACATGGCGTTTGTTGCAGTCAAGAAAGTTTCTTAGCTTCGTTTGAGTTGATGCATATTTCTGCCAGCTCTAATTTCATACTGGAGTCGGTTCCGGATGTACAGTGACCTCCAAACGAGATAGCCCCTGTTGGACGCCACCGTGAGTAACTTGCAGTAAGTTATAAAACTACAAGTAACTTCGTGTAGCACCCTCTACCTCGCTTTCCTGTACTTTCGACACAGCTTGTAAAGGAATATTTGGCCTGTAGTTAGCATGTTCATTTAGGTTTATGTTTATGCAGCTGGGCCAAGTGACTATAAGCTCCTAGTAAGAAGGAAGCCTGCCCTCTTCTGTTGAATTTATAAATCGACATGGAAAAATATTGAAGTTTCCGCGCAACCTTTGAAGAAAGACGGACGTATGTCGCTGGAGATTCGTGGACGTTGATTATCTTAACCCTTCCAAAACTCTTCTAAACCAGAGACACTGGCGGAACAACCGATAAGGAATGTACTGTATATTGGGAACAAAAACTTCCGCTGAATCCGGGTTGTTTGTTGTCCTATGCCTATTAAAGTCCAAGCGAGAGATTCCAGGTCGGTATTTGGTAACAGTGCTTTGTTAAGATTTTGCAGGGGTCAAATTTCCTTGTCCCTAGACAGAGGAAATGTTTTTGCAGATGAAGTTTCCTGAAAGAATTAGTTTAACGTCTAGCTTTCCTTGGTGGAGCGATGAGACAATGTCTGGCTCACCAGATAAATATGAGATTATAGTCCATCATTTCAGAGCTAATCTTTCACCATTCTTCACTCCATATGCGCTCAGGGTATCTGTGATCGATAATGGGCATGGATTTAGCAAGCTGGCTAGTCTTATTTTAGACGGCAATGTTTACGTTGATGATTACTGGATACTAATGGACACACTTGAGTGCGTGAGACGTGTGACGTCCCATTTACTCGGAATTCTCCTCTTGGGTGGATTTAACCCATTACCGTGGACAGCTCACCTAAGTAAGGCGCTTGCAAACATAGCACTAAACAAAAAGACATTTGTATCATTAACACTGAACTCAGGTGAGCGCAATAATCAGAAGACATTTGGAGGCCAAGTGGGGCGTACTGGAAGGCTGTTTTAGGTTCTACGTCTCTTCACCGAGGAAGCCATTCACTTGAAGGGAACTACTGGCCTATATCGCGTCGATGTACGACCGTTTGGGGTTCACTGCTCCACTTGTTTAACGCAGCCGGAAGCTATTTAAGTGCTTTTGTAGCACGAAAACCGGATGACGTGCACTCTCAGACGAAACGTACCAAGGAGAGTGGGAGGGGTGGTTACGATGCGAAGCGACGACAGGCCAAGTTGTTGCACCATATCGTTTCAGACCCCATGAGTAAGCGGCAGCGCGCCCGGAGTCACGTGTTTTTCTGGCATCTTTCAGATGGGCTAAGGAGCTCTCGGCTCTCGGAAAAATTTTTGAAAATGACGAACCCTTTTGTTGCGTCTTTATAGGAAAAGTTTGCGTTAAGCCTTTTGAAGTCTTTGTCTATCCTCGAGTTGGTTTCCAAAGCCGTTGTCTTGGTCGCCAAACTTATGAAATCCACAACGAATGAACTCAAGTTAGCCCTTCATAATATCACATTTTGCACAGAATCCGTTATCATGTTAGAATGCTTGAGAAACACATCTTGTCGCTTTGCCACATGTGTAGCAAACCGCGCTCAACTAAGTGGCGAACGTACCAAGGGCTGCCAATGGTGATACTTCCTGTCTGAATTAAACCCGGAAGACATTGTTTCGCAAAGAACACTCGATACATGTTTTCAAGAACTACACACGTGGGTGAATAATCTTACCAACCTATAGGGACTGGAGAATTCGTAGTCACCTGGCAAGCTGCCCAAACAGCTTCAAGCAGAGGAGCTAGAGTCGAGAAAGGTGCTGACGGTAGTTAGCATTAATATTGTGCGTGAAGTTTGTTTCAAGTTATTCTCGCTGGTACCATCGACTATGCGCGTCATCGTAGTTAGTACGCCTCCAGAGTTGTATAATTTGCATGAGAGCTGGTGGGAAATATTCCCTTCGTGAGTTATAACTAGATCTGGCGTATGAATCCATTTTCGACTGCAGTAGTAGAGCGACTTTAGTGGGGATCGTACAGGACACTCCGAAGGTCGATAGGATACACCAGCCCGACTCCAACCAACCACCACAAGCGGTAGGTAATCTTTCGGCCGGAAGATTTCAACGGGGCCACCTTGTGGTACCCGAGTAACGACACTGCCACCCCGTGGATTTGCTACGTATATGGCTGCCGAGCACCACCGTTGCACTGAAGTCACAGTACAGTTAGTACGTTTTGTCGTCTACCCGAAGGAGGTTTTGGATGGCCAAGGACAAGGCTAGTGTCCGCCGCGTGCCACTGAAATGTATGAAGTGCAAAATGTTGCCGGAAGAGCCGTGCCAACAAGTGATGGCCCCGCTTCTCGTTGATCGCACAACAGCCCGTGAAGTCCCGTTTGCAGCTTGCGGCGTGAATTATTTTAGACCTCTGGAGGGTAGGAATACGAACAGCCTTTTTAAAAGATGTGGTTGTCTTTTCACTTGTTTATGGGCAAGAGTACAGTCGACGTCAACGGATTCATTTTTAACGGTTCTATTGCGGTTCCTTGGCCGTCAAGGTGTGCCGGAAGTTATGTACACCCATAACTTGTCCAGCTTAGTAGGCACAGAATCAGAGTTAAGGGGAAACTTACTTGCTTTCATTTAAGACGAAATCCATCGGACTCTGGTGATTCGTGCTATCGATTATCTCACTGATCTTCACAATGCTAGTCGTTGGGGTGGAATAATAGGGCGCCTGATTCGTACAGGTCGACGAGTCATTCAGGCTGTCGTAAGGCAAAAGGTAATGTAGGACGAGACCCTTTAAACTTACTTGAGTGAGGGCGAGACAATTCTGAATGACAGACCTTTGGTTCCAGTCCACAATTATCGGGGCAGTCGCTCCGTTTTGAGACCAGACGATTTGTTGCCCCTGAAACCAAAACCGGGTCTACCGTGTACATACACCACGCCGCTAGAAAGGTACAAGAAGAGATGGAAGTTGGCTCATCACCTGGATAATATGTTCTGGAAACGGTCGATAAGACAGTAGCTACCCTGTATCGTACTGTTCCATTAGTGAACCAAGGATGGGTGGAACGTGAAGGCTGGTGACCTTTTTCTCCGAATAGGAGGTCCTCAACCCGTAGGCTTATGGCCCAAGGCCGTGGTGGGTAGAACAATGGAGAGCGCCGGCAATCACGTCAGCCAGAATTACCTGGAAACAACCAATCGCACTCTCAGGGGAGACACAATGAACATGTCTCTTCGAAAGGGCGGGACATGGTGGCTTTGCCAGCAACCACAGCTCAGGGGCAGGGGAAAACGTTAACGCAACACACTGAATGTACAGAAACATGACTCTTGAGAAAAATGCCGGGGTAGGGGTCCGGTGTCAAAGTACCTGTATGCATTGGGAGGTGGAGGAATGTTGTGTTTTATGAAGGGTCGGCGACGACGTTCCTTGCCTTCATTGTTTCCGCTCTCGCTGATCCTTCTCTCTCCTACATTCGAAACCTTCCTGGTAGGGATTGAGACCCGTTCTTCCGAAGACTTTCACAGACCACTTGAAAAGCGCTCGCAACAAACCATTCCTCCCAGGAACATTGATCATGATGCATTGTGGGAACTTGTTCTCGCCTGTTTCCTTCTTACTTTCAACTAATGGAACTCTGTTCGTAGATACTCCGGTTTTATGTGCGCGTGACATTCCCGCTATTATGCGATTGTTGCATTCGATCATATTGACGTGAACTGTTGGTCTCGGCACTGACATACTTGGTGGATTCGCTATCACAATTTGTTATCTTCTTCTGTTCGGTTTGTACAAACTTTATTTTACCGTAGCATCTTATTAACAAGAAACTTGCCAATCGGTTGCTCGGCGGGTTCACAATCTGTAGACGCTCACTCTTTTGCATACGCAACTACTCTAGATGCCGGGTATCCAAGGGCGGTGCGACTAAGCTAAAGGTTGTTCAAGAAACCACCGCACGTCGGGTATTCATATATGCTGGTCAAATCACTGGGTGCACTACCATTTGGTCGACTGACATGAGAGGATTTAAACTGAGGCAATGCGTACGTTTAGTTGTGCACTTCGGGCCATAGGTAGTGTCATCTGGAAAGGCCCAGCGTTCGACTCCTTATCTTCGTGGACTTTGATTATCTTTATGGCGTCGACCGCTCAGTATACTGGTGCCAATATCTAATGGTCAATTTTCGTTTTTTTTCTATCGACGGCGTTCGCCTACATATAAAGCCTTGTTGAACTGTTTTTGTTCACTTATAACCATTCCGAGACCGAAACATTTCAGATATTCATCGAACCAAGGAGCAAAAGCAAAATAATGATTAATACCATCAACCGGATCAACAAAGGACCACACCGAGCTGGACAACACCTATGAACCGATGCGAACGAGGGATTTGAAGAGATGCAGACAACAGCGCGTCCAAATGGCGGTAAACCCAAACGGAGCAACTTGGAAAGGCCGGATCAAAGTCGAATTAGGATAATGAATAGCCAGAGGGGTGAAATTCCAAAACGAAGGAGTGACTCACTCAATTAACTTGCAAGGACTAGTCAATCGAAATCGATGGCAAAGTGCGACAGCAACAGAGAAGTCATGAGGCTGCAGATCAAAGAATTAAATAATGCAGGAAACAGCTAATCGGACGTCGGGTCAGAGTTCAAACGCGGCAGGAAACAACCAATGGTGGATCGGGTCAAAGGTCAGGAACAACTAATAGCGACCAACAAGAATTCAGGCCAGAAAGTCAACTCACTCCGATTTATAGAAGCAGGCATCTATCGAAATTCACTAAACCCCATGCTCAAAAATTATACGCTGAAACATTTGCACATTGATTATGTCACGTCGTTCGGTGATGAAACGTTTGCAGCATAAATGTGAAGCTACGTGAACATACCAATACCAAAACAACCGAACTTATATTTTACTAGCGGGTAACTGGAAATTTGATTCAAACTTTCTCGCCGTTATTTTCTACTCAGTTTTTTGTTATGTTGGTGCCCTGTGAATCAAAAATTACATTCGATTACTGTTACTCGTCAAGGGATAACATACATCATCATCAGGTAATAAAACATTTCGGTTGCATTATATTCGTGTCGGTATCTGTTTCTTATTGTACATTAGTTGTTTCTGTTGTCAATCAAGCCGGTCAGTTGTAAAAGTGTCGGGAGTCAACTGACTGAGGCAGCGAGCACTTGCGGCCGTTATGGATGCAAAATGTCCGTGCAAAACGGTATGCAGTGCCACTAGTGCCAGAGGTGGTATCAGTTCAAATGCACTGGCCTCAACGAACACCAGTACAAACAACTTTCTTCTTCTGCTTTAGATTTAATCTGCATGAGCTGCAGGTTCGACGAAAGTCAAGGCGCTGCCTTGCCGCTAAGTAGTAACGCACGCGTCAAGAAAAGTGTGGCGACTCAGAAAACCTGCGGCTGTAAATGCGGAGATGTTCTTCTTAGCACTATATGTCCTTCTCTTTCTTCTATGGGAAACAGGATGGAGGAATACCAGCGGACTCTGTCCGAAATGAAGCTGGAACTCCAGTCCCCAAATGGCCACATAGCTCTTGCTCTCCCTGGTGTTGCGGTCACCGAGAAGGCGGTTGCCCTGTCAACTGTACATGTAGAGAGGGTAAAGGCAAATGTGAAAGAAAAGCCCCCAGAGAAAGGAGGGTTATTTTATGAGGCCGCTTTTCCACCACATCTTCTCCAACCGAACTAGCGAAGTCAGTCTTAGCCTCTTCGTTCTCCCCGGACGGTGCAAATCTCGTACTCGTGAGCAGGCTACGCGCCAAAACCACCAAGAAGTCACTCGGCCTTTTGGTAACCTTGCCAGCCATGCTGAGCCCCGCGACAGTGGTGGACAAAGCAGAGGTTTTGAAATCCACCAGCGTCCAGCTGAAAGGCGTTGCTTTCGACCGCTCTCGGCAAGAGAGGGCGAAACGGGGGCAGCGGACTAAAACGAAGTCACGAATCCTGGTGGACCGGAAACTACAGCTGGAGACTAAGGTCGTGGTTTCTGCTCCAGCAGTATCCTACATGCCTATATGCCAGTGGTGGAAAACAAGAACGCTGTTTCCGTAGTCGTTATCCAAACGGCCAACGCCCCCAGCCAATGCCAAATTGTTCAAGATACCGCACAAATGCCGTTCTCCGATTTACCCACGCAGAAAGCCACCAAGAGGCCCCACAGAAAATTCTTTGTTCCAGAAGTTCGAACCGATAGGGGCCTACTGAGGATGCCGTCTGTAAATCAGAAAGTATTTCATTGGCACAGCCCACAACCCATTTCTACGAGTGGCTCCATAGAACCGTGCACTCCGCCTCCCTTCAAGCCCTGCATCCGGCAGGCGAAGTCAAATTTTCCGTGGGTGAGAACTATCAAACACCCTCCGAAAAAGCGGCACTTAGCAGGTGCACAGGGGTCGCAGGTTGCGACACCGAAAGTGCTGACCAAGCGTCCTATAGGGACGTTGACGTACGCACAAGTAGTGACGTCAGGCCCACAGTCTCAAAGGATGGCCATCGGAAACACTCGGCGGTACATGCCGAGCCCAACACCACCACCCTCCTCAATTCTAAGCCTTCTTTCCCAAACTCTTCCCCGCACTCTCCTCTCTCTTTTCTCGAGAGGTCAAGTGAGGAAGTAGCTCTTAAGTGCACGCATACGAACTGTCTGAGTTTGTTTAATAAGTCACCGGAAATCAGACAGTTAACTCATGGTAAACAACCCTACATTTTTGCTTTCACGGAGAAATGGCTCACAGGTGATATCAGTGAGAGTGAACTGAGTATCCTTGGGTATTCAGTTTATCGAGCTGACTCCGTCCGAGGGCGAATGGGGTTTCTGCAATTTTTCTTCGGTATTGTTTCCCAACACCCATGGTTATCGGTGGATTTCATTCCTCTGATAAATGTGGTGCTCTGTGGTCTCGACTAGCTTTGCGTGGCCGCGACTCACTTCTAGTGGGGGTTATTTATCGTTCTTCCTCACCTGACGTCCCTGACGACGACACCGTTCTTGTGAACCTAGACAACTTCCTAGGCCAAAAAACTTTACTCATCTGCTTATAATGGGCGAATTTAATGCACCGAAAGTAAACTGGGCATCAGTCTCCCACCGGAAATGTGAAATCGGATTCTCGACCTCATTATTGACGCTGATACGACGGAGAGCGTGCACACAGCGTGTCAACGTCCCGACGCGGCATCGTTCTGGTTGGACTCTCTCTGCCCGACTTGGTCATTAATAATAAGAGCCACCTGGTAGACAGAATGATCATCAAACCACCAATTGGACACAGTGACCACACTCTGCTCATCTTTGATCTTATCTGTTACTGGTTACAACAACCAGTAAAAAAGTCCACAGTCCAAAACTTTCATCGGGCTGATTTTGACGGCTTGAGGTGTTACCTAAGTTCGTTGCTTCTTGATTATGGCCCTGAGGATCCGAACTACCTTGCACTTCAGAGCGCAATTGAGAGGGCAGACGACGTATTTCTGCCGCGCAAACTGTGCGCTTTCTCTTATGGGCCACCTCTTCCGCGCAGAATACGTCGTCTCCTTGATGACCGTCCCCATTTATTTGCGAAGCATAAAACTACGGAAAATTTAGAGGACCTACGCCCGTTCAACGTCGTTAGACATAGGTGTAGGCGGAAAATCCGTGAGCACACCAGTCGCGTACAAGAAAAGGTCCTCATCAAAGCTCGCGGGAGCAAAAGCTTCTTATTTAGGCACATGCGACGACTGAGAGAGGATAAACCCTCAGCTCTTTCTCTGCGACTTCTTTACGGGGAGACCTCATCCGACTCTCTAGTTGTGGCCGAGTTATTTAGGGACTACTACACGGCAGTATACAGCGTCGCACCGCCGGACTGGCACCCTATCCATCAGCAGCAGAATGTCCGGCCACCACTCGTTACCGCCGAGATTTCCGTGCTGGATTTCGAGGACCTTTTACTTAAGGTGAATTTATATAGTGCGATGGGTCCTGATAAGATCCATCCCAGAATTCTCAAAGAAGCAGCAGCTAGTCCGGTAGAACCCTTTAACAAGCTGTTTAACCAGAAACTCCGGGCTGGCATTCTCCCTAGTGCATGGAAAGAGGCGACGATCACGTGCATATTCAAAGCGGGTGACCGACACTCTCCGGATAGCTATCAGCCGATTAGTCTCACTAGTATTTCGTGTAAGATAATGGAGCGTTTAATAAAACGTGCCATCCTTAACCACTTCTTATCAAACCATCTTTATTCCTCTACACAGCATAGCTTCCTTCCTAACCGGTCATGCATAACTAATATGCTTGTCTTCATGGACAGTCCGACGGAGGCCAGAGACAATGGCCTCATCTCAGATGTCATCTTCTTCGAATTTGCCAAGGCTTTCGACCGTGTACCACACGGCCCCTTGAAACACAAACTGGAGGCCTATGATATTCAAGCAGAGGTTCCTCGCTGGATTGCCTCCTTCCTCGATAATAGGACGTTTAGAATTAAAACCGGATCAGACCTTTCATCTCTTCTTCACATTTCTGCGGGAGTTCCTCAAGGGTCAGTGCTAGGCCCTCCGTTATTTCTGATCTACATCAATGACCTTCCGAAAAGTATTTCCAACAACGCCCTCCTATACGCCGATGACCTAAAAGTCTAGAATGCCACTGATTCCAGTGCATTACAGATTGATCTTGACGCGATTAAGTGTTGGTCGGACGATTGGAGTCTCCCACTAAATGACAATAAATGCGCACATATTTCACTCGGTGGCGACACCAGCAACGCCTTTGTGATTCACAGTGCATTCGACACATTATATATAATGAAACGCGATCTGAAGAAAGATATGGGTATCTGGTTGTCTTCTAACCTATCTTTTGCGCATCACCACGAGATGGCGGCGAAAAAAGGGTTTGCCCCTCTTACGATGATTAAGCGCACTTTCCCCGTATAGACAAGAAAGCGTTCCGGACGCTGTACGGGGTTTATATAAAACCGCTTCCCGAGTATGCTTATCAGGTCGTGTATACCGGCCTTATGAAAGACATACTAGCTGTTGAGTGTGTCTAGTGTGCGGCTACGAAACTAATCACGGACCTTAGTAGTGTCACGTACCGGTCCCGACTTGAAATTTTTTATCTATACCCATTGGACTTTCGACGGTCCCGCGGTGATTTTATTTTCACACACTTCCTCTTTAGAGTACGCCTCGTTGATCGGTTGTTCACTATAGCGAATGATGATGGTCGGCGTGGACATAACAGGTAGCTTTTCAGGCGTTGTCCTCGGACTTCTCATGGACAACAGTTGTTCCCTACATGGTTGTTAACTTCTGGAACAGTTTTCCTGTAGAGATCGTCAGTAGAGCTTCTAGCAATTGCTTCAAAGCATTACTTGATTCTCATTTTCCAAAACTCCTTTTATGCAAGTAATCTTAGCTTGTTTTGGGATATTTACTGTAATTCCCAACTGCGGTGCTACGCCCTGTTTTCAATGAGTGCCTTTCAGATCTGCAGACGCCCGCTTGATACTCAACAAGAAAACCCGACTGGATCGGGAAAGATTGGGTCTCTGCCTCGAACCCATGTACCAATCGCTGAATCTCTGACTCGCTGACTCAGAAGCTCTGGACCATATGTACTTTAGTACGTCAACTTGTGGTGACAAAATGGTCCAGAACAGCAAGTTTCAGCTGACAGCACCGTTGGATTGCCTATTCGAAGGAAGACTAATAGACAAACCATATCCATAGCTAGTGATCGTGATTGTGTTCATGTTTTCAGCAGGAAAACTCGCGGCAAATGCCAAACCTATCTTCCCTACTGGTGGAAGAGACGCACCGTTAATCACTGTGGAATTTGAAAATCCTAAGAGACAACGCACGGAAATTCATGGGGATACAAGGGGCAGTAGCCAAAATTTCCCCCTTGCAAACGAGGCTGGAGAAACAAAACCTTACTCGTCCAACCACGGGTATTCCCATGTCATATCCGGGGTGGCTGTACACGGTATACACAAATACAAAATGATTGGGCAAAATCCCACATCCGCAGTAAAGCCTATGCAATATTCACTAGTGGTTGGTTGCGATATCGGGATAAGTCAATTGCGTAACATTGGTTCCGTTACCATCACCTTTTCCCAGAAGACACGGTGACCAGTACGCATGTTCCGTGATAAAAGTCATGAGCATTCAGATCCGGGCGATTCAGCGATTGATACACGGGTTCGAGGCGGAAGCCCAAGGGTCCCGTATCCAGTCGGGTTTTCTTGTTCAGTATCAAGCGGGCGTCTGCAGATCTCAAAGGCACTCATTGAAAACATGGTGCAGCACCGCCCTTGGGAGTAACAGTAAATATCAGAAAACGAACAAAGATAATTCGCAAAATTGGCTATTTGGAAAATGAGAATCAAGCAATGCTGTGGAGCAATTGCTAGAAGCGCTACTGACGATCTCTACAGGGAACCGGTTTCAGAAGTTAACAATTTGCAGGAAAGAAAAAGTGCGCAATGATACGTTTCACGGGATTCGCCTTGAAGGTCGTTCAAAAGGCAAAACGGTCGTTTTAGCGCGAATCCTCGATTTTTAAATATTTCTTTGAAATTTTAAAATCGAAATTTCAGGCAAATTACCTACAATACATCAATTGTACATGAGTGGCGTTGATAGAAAAATTGAAATACATCGAATAAGTCCCAATAATATTGGCTTGGTGATGAAAAATTTTCCCTCCATTTTCGCGAAAATATCCCGTTATCTGCGTTATCTCAGTTTCTCAAGTTTTATAAGTGCGACCATTGCAATTTTCGAGATGAAATGCGTCATCCTGTAGCCTGAGAGTGCTTTATTTCGCTGCGTTTTAAAGATATGGTCGAAATGGAAATATACGACCATACAGCGTTTGCTTTGCATTTCAACAAGAATATCAACACATTTGATGCTGAAACATGTATGACAACATTTCCAGCTTCTTTGTCTATACGATATTCATACTACTTCCGTTTGTTTGCCCGATTTCAGGTAGATACTGGTCG
>LUCH01003201.1:62124-74421 GCA_013368495.1 Paragonimus heterotremus | reverse complement strand
AGGTCATTTAGGGGTAAGTTAGGGTTAATTTGGGTCATTAAGGGTTAATTTGGGTCATTTCGGGGTAATTTAGGGTTAATTTAGGGGTAACTTAGGTTGTTTGGGGTTAATTTAGGGTAAATTTAGAGTTAGGGAAATTGACCAATCAGAAAATCAGTGCGTTACGTTCGTCACGGCTAAATTAGGGATCGTGTTTCAAATCCCTAACCAATTCCTAAATGGTCTCCGGATTGGTCCATTAGACCGAATTAGGGATTTACTCTAAATTACCTATAATTGTGCTAGCAGGGCAGTATGCTGTGTTACTGGATTCAATTTCAATCAACGTGTGTTTGCTATTTCCAAATACGCTTTACAAAAATGTTCTGGATCTGTAAAGAAACGGTGAAAATTGACTCATATGACCTTGACCGTGAAGTCCGCGCTTGTTTCGGTTTTGTCGTGATTCAGGACTGTTGTCTTTGGCAGGTGGTTATCGGCTGTAAAAATTATTCTGATTGGTTGAAAACCTGAGGAAGATGACGCTTTGTGTCGGGTAGAAACATACTTAACCGTCCCTGGACCTGCAAGTTGAGTGTATTGAACATAGGTAATCCCCCCGTAAACTCGCTTTTTCTTAAAGCCACCACTGTTTACACGACGCACGCAAAACCAAAACGCACTTGTTACTGAGCACAGCCTCGGTAATTCTTTACTATGTTATGCCGTTGCGTTCACGTCACTATTCCGCTCAAAATTGCTTATGTACCTAGGTAATTCTTTTCGTTTTCGATTGGAAAAGCTACAGCTTCACCTTATCGATATCTGAAATGCCCTCAAAAACTATTCTAGAAAATTGCATGAAATGTCTCAGTTAAGTCGACGAGGTCCGATATGTGTTGTCTCGGTCATGACTATGACTTTTTGGCGAATGTTTCCGCCTATGTATTCTAGAGTTTTATTCGTTTCAGGCGATGGACAGTTGCTTAATCACAGTAACCAGTAAAATATCTACAGCCGATAGCCCACTCTCGTCTTTGTTGTCTTTAGGCTGCTGTCTTGTAGGACGTAGATTATGTGAGTCCGAAAGGAAAGGTTTTGCAGTAAATCGACAGTACGGACTGGATCTCTCTCGACCAAAGCATGACTATACTACATGCGTACAGGCAGATAGTTTCGGTTTTTGGTGCACACACACAGTCGAGCGTTAGCTGTGAGTGGTCCCAGCGAGCTTCAAGGGTGTGTGCCTGAATGATCGCGAGGACCGTTTAAGTAATTCATTGCTAAATTGCCCCAATATAGTAGTCCCCTTGTTGATCACATGTACAGGAAGCTGCCACTTCCTGGCAATCGCTGTAGTTCCCGTAACCTGGCGTGGTCGATTGACCACACTTATTACGAAATATCTTCGATGATCCTCTCGTGTTCTGTTACGATGGACTCCCAAAATAACGCTGTGCTGGAATACCGAAGAGAGTCCCTGTAACACGTGTTACTTCGTTACGTACGTAACGAAGTGAAGCCGCGGGGAACTGCGTATTCGTGAGGGGTGAGTTCGTGACATGAATTTGGAGTGGCACCAAAACCTGACAGGCATGAACCAGGGGTCCTATAATTCGTGTACACAAATTAGTCGAATACCAAAATGTCGTCAGGCATGCGACGTTATGTCCCTGGATCGAAACGCGGAGGACCTTATGCTTATGGGCGCGAGAATATAAACACTCCGGCTTCCAACCGTCATTCGCCTAGCATTACCAGCTCAACTGAGTACTTCGTGACTTTTACTTTCCCGCTTCTTGTTTTGATCTCACTTGTCTATTTACGACTGACGTTAGAATTTCTAAGTGTATTTGTTATCTTATTGCTGAACAGGAGGGTATATAAGGTTTGTATTCGTCCCGTTTTGCTCTTTGGTTTGGAAACGGTCTGTTACCAGCGATGATGTCAACAGACTTACTGTCTGACCGTCGTTGTCTCTGCAAAGTGGATGGGCGAAAACATGCTGCTGCTTATCCGTACCTCACTGTCCTGTCAAGTTCAGCTCTCAGGCCCTTTCCGATTCCCATTTCCAGTAATTATTCTGTACCTGCCACAATAGATATAGCTGATCACAGTAACACTATTGGTAAGTCCGATCTCTTATTACTCAGATCTCCACCGTTTTATACCTAGAATGCGAATTAGTATAGGTGTTTTCAACGTTCGCACTCTAAAGCAAATAGGTCAACGGGCCTCTCGCACGAACGTCAGACTCGTCACATGTCGATGTCTGGTGTATTCCGGAGACTAGAATCCAGGATAGTAGTCACCGTATGGAACTTAGAGCACTCGCACTTTCTACCCGATACTAGTTATGCACTCCGGGTGACTCTACGGCCGCCGATACCGGTCACGATTGAGTGGGTATAGTCCTCACCTTGACGGCCGCAACCCCATTGGTAGACTGAATTTTTGTTAACAGTAGGCTTTGTGCCGTCCATTTGACAGGTTCCGCTTAGGCCAGCTGCAGACGCAAAACCCGAAGTGGTTGAAACGTAGAGTATTACAACTTGCTCATAACGTTGTGTTATTCTCAATCCACTTATCAGTAACATGTTAAATACGATGCCCAAGCTGTCTGACTTCATTCGTACAATATAAATCAGGTTTAAAGAAAGACTTGTACGGTGTATGACTGGTCTCAGGTGCAGAGCTTCGGTGTTAGCACTGGTATGCGTATCGTTTTTTAGCTTATTCGATGCCACTTATTTTCTCAACTACCGACCTCTTCAGCCAGCTCTGATGGAATATTTGCTGTGGTCTTGCACATTCTTTTGAACACATTCAACGTCAGAGCCGGTGCGACAGAGACTTGTTACTTCAGCGCCACCTGGACAATTATTTGACTGCTTCAAACTACCGTACATCATTCTCATCCTTATGGATCAGAGCTTCGATCTTGCCGTTTTTATTCGACTGGACAATTTGCTAATTCCATCGATCTCCTTGTCATCCATATGCTTTCTTTGACGCGGCTCGTAGGATCGCTTCGAGTGCTCATCCTTCCAACCCCCCACCCAACATTGCCGATCAGATTACCGTGGTAGCTTCTGGTCACTGCATCTTTGTAAGGCGCTCCTCCCAGCTAGCTCCTTCTTATTTCAGCCCCTCTAGCCGTTTTTAATCTGTCGGTCGTCGACTCGAGCTACGAAACTTTTATATACTGCCCACCACGTTTATTTCATTACGCCTTGGTGGGTGATGCAGCAAACCAAGCTACTTATTTATGCGCTGTATAGAGCATCATCCCCATATTTACCAGTGCCAACAAGCCTGAAGTCAGTCTTTCACTGGACAAAGAAGGCTCTTGAGAAACCAACTACGTTCCATTGGTGCTTCCTTTACGTATGTCTAACAAACGTTAGACAACATTTTTATCTTGATAGCGGCAGTTTCTTGAAAAGAACAGTCTGCGAGTTATCAATAGGCTGAAGGTCATACGTGGTTGATATTTTTTGAGTTAATCTGGTCCGCGTTTTACAACTGAGTTCAAAAGATTTATGGGTGTGCGGGACCAGTGGAATATCTGGGGAACTCAACTTTCGCAGCCGAAGGTAGGAGGACGTTTATCAGCCTATGTCAGCCATGGGGCCGGCGTGATGTCTGCATTCTTATGAAAGGTCCCGTATATATCGTTCTTGTGAGCGCAGTCGTTTCTAAATATTGACTATGCGTTCGGAAAATGTTAATAGAGTGTCTGTTTTCGAACACTGACACTCTCCGAAGCACTGTTGATTTACGATGGGAACGATGCATAGATAATGACAGGGTTTGTCGGCGGGCCTTTGGGGTAGACAGAATCTCTCAACCACTCGGCCTAAGGCTCTTGCTTGCTTGAGCTGGGCATATTTCACGAATGTCAACTAATTACCGGGTACGTTGTGTTACGTCACAGGCTCTAAATATGATGACCACCGTCAACAACTTAAATGAAAGCTGACTAAAATCTTGTATAAAGGTCATGAGCATCACCTGATCGAACAGTCGAAAACAAAATCAGCCTCCAAGCCTAAGTTATAGAAGTGTACCAAGGTTCCTGGACCGGATTTTTCGTCCCTTCTTAAGGATGACAGGGAGTGATTGATATCAGAAGTAATAAAACTCACTCAGACGATTTGGGAAACTGAATATGTTCTTCCTGATTTGTTTGTCAACAGTGATCCCCGTTTTCAAGAAGGGTGCCCAAACTCCATATGAAAATTGCACAGGGGCCAGTTTAGTGTCTGTTGTGTCCAAGTTACTCTCTGGCTCCATACTACGCCGTCACCATTAGTCTGACCTTTGAGCCGTACCCATGGATAATGACTCAGATTGCCGTTGGTCTTGATAATGTTTCACAGAGTGGCAGACTAATAATTGAGTACAAACGTATAGGGAAGAAAAAAGAAGACAAACAAGAAGCACTTGCGCTTCGCGAAAAAGAGCCAACAGATTTACACATACAAATCATTGGTTGGGACATGTTGCCATGTCAAAGTATGTTTCAAGCCAGCGATTTTAATGATCCTGAACCACCGGCGGTCACTGTCAGTTGTGTAGCAATCGGAGTGCTCTTTGTTTGAGGGTACCTTTTCTAACCCCCTTCTTCCTGATATAGATATCAGTGCTGAAACTATAAAAATAATTCTGCTGTATGCCCATAGGATCGTGTCTCACTACCTAAGCCTCCTACGCGGTCAGTAGTACGACATACAATCCTATGAATATAACTGCCTTTCGTCTGACGTCTCCCTCTTGGTCTGTCTGACAAGGTTGCACCTGGAAGGACCGGGGTCCTAGTCAGCATAGCTCGGCGGATCAAAACAGCATAGAAACCCGGCCACCACGATAAGGTAGTAGTATATGTCAGACTATACCATGCCAATACTGCTATCCTGACTTATACTGTCTGCTTTGCCAACGTGAGAGTCAGCACCGACCCACTCGTGTAATAATAAGTCGCGAAGTGTATACCACTTAGGTCAAACGCGTTATTCAGCCGATTCGGCGTTGTATGCTTGCTCACTGCAGAAGAAATGAATAGAGCAATGTTGCCGGAGCACTCAGCATCAATCAACCTATCCCCTTTTAGAAGCTCGTCTCCGAGATCCTTGAAATTTCTGAATGGTCTTTCCAACATATCGTTCATCACAAAGTAGAAAGAAAAGCGAGAGATCGGATACCCCTGCCGGAAACCGTTTGACTGGGAGTAAGTTGGAGATGGCTATCCATAAGTGCACACTTTGCACTTAAAACGACCACACAACCGTCAAATTTACATACTTCACTGGGATTCCTCTACAATAGAGACAGCCCCACAGGGCGTGTCTTGCAACTAAATTAAAAGTGACAGTTAGTTCCAAAAGTACCATGCTTGTTGGCTGAGGAAGGGAGTGCCGATGCCCTTCGTTTGTTGCATGATGAAGACATGGTCGATACATCTGTGACCAGACCAGAAACCTGCTTGTTCTTCTGGTATCTAGCTCACTGTTTCAGAAACCGCCCCGTTATCAGATCCGTGACAAGCTTCGATGTGTTAGGAACAAGGCCAGTACCTCTGTGGTTGTTACACGGTGTCCTATTCTTTTTTGAAAGTTGAAATGGCTGTTGAACACCTGTCTTGAGGCAACTTTTCACTCTCCCATGTGAAATGGAAATGTGGTTAGACCAGACACAACCTGTTTTAAGGGTGCTGGAGAAAAGGTCCGCACCTGGGGCTCTATTACGTTCCAGCATTTTAAGTTCCAAGGCCACTTCAGTTTCCGATGGAGGATAGTTTAGCATCTTACAGCTAACTACACAATCTCCATCATCCAAAACTGAATTGGCCAGTTTGGACCAATGGGACTGTTTCTCGAAATGGTAGGTTCATCTGTCAAGTCGCCGCGACAAGTTGCAAATTCTTGAACCATTTTTGTCACTTACAATCTCACTAACACTTTGTTGATGGTCAGTACAACTATAAATAGAAAACAGCACCCGGCCATTCCCTGCTAAAAGTGACCTCCCTATCATTGACTTAATCGGATAAGTAGGCCTCCCTGTCCTCACGCAGACTCTATAAGTTCGCGTTTCACTTCACGGCAGTCTTTGTCCTACTCGGAGTCTGACGGAGGTCAGGCGACGTGCTGAGTCGACAGAAATCTACTTCTATCGTGCTGGGCCCCTTTGGAATAGACCTCTTCACAAAGGGTTTGCATCGCTGTTGAGAATTCTGCCCAATGCCTGTTTTGGTCACTCTACTGTTATGATCCGGGCGGTTTAACAGTTGGTGCTGTTTGATATGCGTTTCGTGTAGCCTCCTCGTCCAGTTTCCAACTGAGCACTTTACGTTCGTGTTAGGAGGCGTATCTCTTAACGAAGTAGTTTGTGTGAATCATGTCATATCGATCAACCCATCCGGCTTCGGGTGGATTGATCCATATCATTTCATTGTGCCAATCAGATCGTAGCTGTACAGACGAACACCTGTACGCTAACCTAACTGTAATGTACTTTGCTCTAACGGTCCGATAGACATATATGACCGTCCCGTCTGATTCGCTGTGCGTCTGACTACCATACATAATCATCTCGTAGGATTTGCTGTGCGTTTTGTCGGTCATGTATGGCAGTCGTTTCGCGCTATGTATTCAGAACCCCTGTGACCTAATTTCGAGTCGTTTTTCAAACAAACGGTGTTGTCGCGTCCCTTCTCTTTCTCTGTTTTGGGTCCAACGGTTGAGCGTGTAATAAAAGAGACCTTCTAGTGGTTCATGAGCACACGATCTCTGAGCAAACGATAAAACGAAGCGGATACAAACAACGAAATGGTGTGCGTTAAAGTGGTAACTCCAAAGTGAACAACAATCTTCAACGAAGCGGCGCCACCGACAGCTGACAGCGCTATAGTCAGTTTGCATCCGTAGTTGAGTTTGCACATAGCCGTCTTCACGCGGTGTTTGTGCTGAAGTGCTCTGCTTGACATACAGAGTCCATGACATGCGCATAGTTGTAACAGCCTGGCGCCATTGTCAATGCGTCATGCACGGAAACCGAGTATACTACCCCGTGTATTAAGACGATTGATTTGTGTGTTTATATCATCAGCAAGTACAGTGATGTCCGGGTGCTTGGTTTGTCTCATAAGATAAACAGGGGTATCCTGGAAAGCGTTCTTGGCAATATGTTAGCTGTTGTCTGTTGGGGCATATGTAAATACGACAAACACTCAGCGTCTTTCTGGCGTATGTCAACAGACTGACTAAAGGGCTAAATCTAATGGCACGTAGACGACCGCCTACTGTGATCCAGTAGAGCAGGTGTCAAGTACAATCTTCATTCCAGCTTAACCGCGAGCTTCGGCCTCATCGTCATCGTAGACCGTGCGAAAGGATCGTCGATCCATAGCATGACCCGAAGGCGGAGTCAGTTGAAGAATATTGCTGGTATCAATAAAGCGTTTCGGATACAGCACATATCCAGTTCCAAACTCGAAACAATACACCGCAACTCGATAACCCATTTATTGATGAGTGCGGTCGTTAAAAGCGCTGATGTTTACCAGTGGATTCGGTTTAGAAAAAAGGAAGTACGTGGCATACAAGAAACAAGGTAAAATTGACTCGACTGGTCTCTCAGAGCAGCGGTAGTCTCTGAAACTCCCCGCTCGTTTTTGCCGCGGAACGAAGTTGACTTGAAGTGTTCCACCAGGAACCCCTGGCCCAATAGTCCTACTTGGGGAATCCCACCAAGGACCAATGACTTAACAGTCTGGTTCACCTAGTAGTGAGAGGCTTACATGGCCTGAGGACACAGCGAATAAGATAATACTGGTTCTGATCACTACTACTTGTTCTGGACGTAATCGACGCCGCAACATGTTGTTAAAACATACCAAAAGCTTTTCCAGTATATTGGGTAATTAATCGATGACCGTTGTCAACTGTTGGGCTATCACAGTGCTCTTTTGTTTGAGAGAACATTTTGTTGTCGACTTCTTTCTTACTCAGAAGACAGCAGTGCCGACACTATAGACATATTTTTGCTGTATGCTCGTATGATTATGCCTCACCCCCTAAACATCTACATGGACAGTACTGTGATTGCACTTGTTTTTCACGTAGTTGCTCTCTTTTGGCCTGGCTGACATGGTCGTACCTGGAAGGACCAAGGTCCTAGTTAGCCTAACCTTCAGATAGATGCAGTGCACATGCCTGACCATCACTTTAAAATAACAGGATAGGTCAGGGGTGGCAGAACCGGAAAGGCCTATATTACGTCGACTTACTAAGGCCAGGAAGAGTCAGGTTCGTAATGACCAAGCAGGAACCCGATCGGATCGAGGATGCTTAGGCCACATTTCTATCCTCTAATGGATATTGGAGATATTTTGGAAGCTGCGCTTGAGAATTCCAATTAGCTTATCGTTGAGTTTCTACCTGGCGCCAGATTGACCGACGTGGAGTGTGTGGGTGACATTTACATCCCTACTTTCTTTATTGCAGGCAATCCACGTGAGACTGTAGACACCTTCACACACTTAGGTAGCAATATCTCATCAGCCTGTAATAGTGCTTAGATATGCCGGTGATGATAACAAAGGTACGAGCTACCCTTGCCAACCTGCGTCATCTTTGGCCTCGGAAAGACGCCCGGCTGTTGCCGAAAGGGAGGCTATATAATGCTTGTGTGCGTTCCGTTTTGCTCTATCGTTCGTAAACGTGGCCTATTCGTAACGAAGACACCAACAGAGTTGCTGTGTTTGACCATCGTTATCTTTGCCAATTAGCCCACATTCAGTGGACTGGTCGCGTGAGCAATACGACAATTTGTCGGCGCGCATCCCTGAGCGCTCGGGATGCGCGATCAATTGATCAAGCAATCACGTTGCACGACTCGCGATGATTAGGTCACGTACTCCGCATGCTAGTTGAGCGTTTGTCGTATCGGGCACTATACATATTGAGACCACCAACAGTTAGGTGAAACCGCTTGATGGTCAACAAACAACTTGGTCACAAAATATGAAGACCATGACTGCTCCACTGAGTAAAGTGAGTAGGTACCGCCTGCCTGGCTGATGTTTTCGTGATAACTCAAATCGCTGGTTAGAAATGCTATCCGAGATGGAGCTGTGCCGCAGTCAATGGCGTACTTGCATTTATACCACTTTTAGTTCTTCTGCCTAGTCTTTATTGATTTTCAACCTTCTCAGTAACGCAACTCTCTAGGATATTCCACGTCTGTGTTAAGGTGAGTGGTAGCGCGCGCCAGAGTGTCTTCCGATAAGGTTCGTGGTTTTTATGATGGTGATACCCATCGTTAGCAGCTACGAAGACTTGAGCTCTCTAAAGGGAAAAGGATGGCTCGATGACTCTTCCAGAAATTAGATGGCGAATGTCATCGCGTTTAAACGTCTACTGGACTGTGCCTTCTGGGTTTTGTCGTGATTGGTTTGCAGTTTCGCACCTGATTTTGAAAAAGACGAGGAGGTTTGATATGAACTGAGGTCGGTGAACAGAGTGAAAACGGTGATTTTGTCCCACGGAATGGAATTTCAACGCTTTTGTGGAGTCTAAGAAGGTTGTGACCAGAATAAACGTCTGCACATAAATGTGATAAGACTGACAACTTGACTCCTACACAGCATCTTCATACCTGGTCAACGTTAAGACGTGACCTCGCCTGTCACTTGACAGGACGGTTGATGCCATTTTTGTCTTGCTGGGAGATTTCTGATGTTTCCAGTCGTTCTGCAATACTATAGAAGACGTTCTATAATTTTCAGATCTGCCAATGTTTATCAAGGCTTGTAAGCGAGTTCCGTTAACTTCGAGATCAACCACAGCGTTCGAAAGACAGCTGCTGATGTGTTCAACATCATCATCATCATAGACAGCAATACATCAGTGGTTCACACTGATGTGTTAGTCGAAATGGATCGACGAGTGATAGAGGAGCAGGGCTGTCTATTCCGATACATCAAGCAAACCTTCTGAAGGTGCCGTTTCTTTCCACATCTATTGTATAACGCGCCTGGAGCAGGACACTTCGAATGGGGGTGTCTGTCTTACTCATAGAAGAAACATTTGCCAGTGGATGAGCTGAAGATTGTCACATCAGACATTTTTGCAGAGCCGAGCGAATTTTCCGAGATCTCTGTTGCAATTGTGTAGGTGTTAGTCGGAGCAGGATGGTCTAGTTTGGACTGCTTTTCTGCCAGTCCAAGCAACCTAACCTGACCAAAATCAGTCTGAAAGTTCAGCGCTTTTTGTCGGATTTAGGCAGACAGTAGATCACTCATAAAAGCATCCCTCGTTCCATCATTCTGATTCTGCTCGGTTTTAGTAGCTTTAAAGTTATAGCCTTTCGCAAGCGACCTCAGTCTTTGAGCAAGCCGGTTTACTGTCTACCCATCTTTTTGTTTACAAGGCGCTAACAGATGTTGAACGAATATTTCGTTCCTCGGCTTCACACAGAGATCCCGGGGTATGTAGATTGCTTCGTCATAATTGTCGCATTCGAAGATAGATTCATAGATTGAGGAGGAGGTGTAGTTGATCATGGTAGTCAATTTATCAGGATTGCGACTATCAGAGGATGACGAGAGGCTAGTGAGTGTTGAAAACCAGTTATTTTATTCTTTAGCAGTGTTAACTGCATTGGGATCGATGTCAGACCGCTCAGGATGTAGGATGTGTTCAGTGACTTAATTGTTAAACGAATCAATTGTTGCAAACAATCAGACTCGACAGTGCAAAACAACGATCTCGCGTCAGAAGCACGGGAATGAAAGGTCCGTATGATAGACTTCATTCGTCTAAAAACTAGCGTGACAACTGGAATGGTAAGCGTGGGTAGATTACCAATTCAAGGATGAAACAAATACCGCAAAATGTTACATCACCCTTACTTAAAGACGATATCTGGTATGACGGAGACTGTAAGCCACTGGCGGTCCAGTTACGCATCACTGCATTTATTTTACCTCTTCTCTTTCTCCACGTCCTTAGCTTTTCTTCTCTAAATAATTCAGAAGCTTTCACTCTTATCATAACACGTGTTCCACTCCATGTTGCTGATTTCGTTAACTAATATATTCATATATATGCTCATGTCTTGTCGCCGACGTGACCAGTTTCTCAACAACCAGCCTTTGTAGTTGATAGTTGCTGCGCTAGGAAGTTACGGACAAGACAACTTGCATACACATTTAACTGTTTTCTAGTAAGACCGACAATCGTTAACAGAGCCACAATATCCAAACCTAGCAGCTGTGTGATCTACGTGAGACCAAACCTGATTCAGAGGAGGGGGGCGCCAATTAAATCAGTGGCGTACAAAGTGTTTGAAACTGCTTCCGGCTAAAAATGTCTTGTGTTGGGAGCACAGTTGAAACAGCCTCCCACTATAGTGTAATGCCAGTCCAAACTTATCACCTAAATGATACCGGACATCCCCAACTCGTCAGACTTGGGCTTCCACATCTCCGACCAAATGGCGTACTTCAGAACTGTATGTAGGCCTGAGGAGGGCAGACATATTCTAGTAAAAGGCATTCTTGACGTTGACTTGGCTGTAGCCAGTTGGAGCGTAAGCAGACACTGCAGATTTGACGTGTATAACTAGCCTTACCAAGAAGACGGAATTCAGTCCGCTGGGGGGTTTGCGGCTGTTATGCTAAAAACTCCTTCACCATCGTGACCGGTACCGGCGGTCATGGAGTCACCTGAAGTGTACTATCAGTGTCCAGTAGACAGTAAGGGTGTTACGATCCCACCTGATAGAGAAAGGCAAAACAAACACAAAGACCACGAGCAGTATCTCTATTTCGAACGAACGCAACGATATCACAAGCGGTACGATAATCAGAGCGCAAGTATCGGATCTCAACTGTCGCAACTTAGAACCCCCAACAAGTAAGGAAAAAGACGGCCTTCGAACGAGCTTTATTTGCCGCCCAGCCAGAAAACAAAATAGCGGTTTACAACAGTTGTATTTATAGTTTTGGGATGGCCCTAGACCTAGGTCGCCGGATGGATCAGTCAGAAGGGAACGCAAGTTCTCGGGCGTTCTAGAATTCTGGCGGCCGTTCAAATCCCCAGAAAATGAAGAAATCCATTTTGCTTGCAAGTAATGCGACTCTTTGGGAAGAGTGCCTTTTCCCAACAAAAAGTGCTTTCTGTCTTAAGCGAAGAACGAAGGAAACTGCAGGTTGGGTAGGCCCTATCAAGATTATTATTATTATTATTATTATTATTATTATTATTATTATTATTATTATTGTTAAGATAACTAGTTTTGTCTGGTATGTAG